>WNWU01000013.1:22686836-22703676 GCA_012654045.1 Ptyas mucosa
CCTCCCTCTCCCTCTCTTCTCCTCCTCTTCCACTTCCCACCTCTCTTCTCCCTCTTCTCTCCCTCTCTCTCTCCCTCTCTCTTTCCCCCCTCTCCTTCTCTCTCTTTCCCCTCTCTCCCCCTCTACCTCTCTCTTCCCACCTCTCTCTCACACATATACCATCTCTCCCATGCAAACCGAAATGGATATTTTAAGGAAAATAAAGAAAAGCTTTGACCAAAAATCAATCTGTTCTATCTGTGGATCTGAAGCTGGTTTTGATCAATTAATAGTCATGATTTCCCTGGAGAATCACAGATCTGCAACTACTCTCAATAATTTTGATTTTTCTCAGAGAAATTATCCATCCAGGTTTTTCTAGCTGAAAGCCATGTCGGTTAAACAGTTTTTATTAAATAAAGTTTTTTTAAAAAATTTTTCCTGAAGATAAAATACAAAATACAGATTGAAAAAACAACAACCAAGATTTACAAAGAAAAAACGAAAAGGGGGGTATATCATAGATGTAAAATTAATAATAAACACATAACCTCCATCCTGGTTGAATGCAGACACCTGTATCTCAAACAAATCTAATCGATTTCCCCTCCTTGCATTGCATGTCGACAAATAGTTATACATTTTCCTCCTGTGTTGCTAAATTACTATTTTACATCACATTCTCTTAACAAATATTCCAAATATACAAATCTATTGTCTGCTAATCAAGTAGACCCAATGCAAGTTGAACAGGTTTTATGTAGATCACATTGGAAATAGGTTTTGCTGAATTATGATCAGGACTAGATTTTATGGATGATGGTGAGTTTCAGAGGAACTATTCCCGCTGAAATTTTAGGGTAGTTTTGTAGAGGTACTTAATAGCCAGAACAAAGGTAACTGGTTGACTATCATCTGAAATTGAAAAATTGTAGAATAAAAAAAAAAGGGGGGGGATGTTTTGATACTTTAGTATCTTAAATAGCTCTCCATCTTCTTCTTCTTGTGCCATATCGGTCATCGGACGTTGGCAATGATGTTGGCAATCCTATTTTAATCAATAGCAGTACGAAAAAGTGCTGTTGAGTTTTGTCAAAACCGGTCCTTTAGATTTTGAAGCCATGATGTTCTTCTTCTACCTGGACCTCATTTGCCTTCAATCTTAACTTGGAGGATTAAGTGAAGTAGGCTGTATTTTTCTGGGTGTCGCATCACATGTCCAAAATATTTTAACTTTTGCTTTTTTATGGTTTTGATGATTTCCCTTGGCTTTCCCAGGCGGCTTATCACCTCCTCTTTTCTGATTTTGTCAGCTCTCCATCAGCAATAGCAGTAGCGCTTAGACTTATGTACCGCTTCACAGTGCTTTACAGCCCTCTCTAACCAGTTTACAGAGTCAGCATATTGTCCCCAACAATCTGGGTCCTCATTTTACCGACCTCGGAAAGATGGAAAGCTGAGTCAAGCTTGAGCCGGTCAGGATCGAACTGCTGGCAGTGAGCTGAATTAGCCTGCAATGTTGAATTCTACATCTTTTCTATCCTGCTCTACAGAGTAGAGAGTTGGTCTCTGACAGAAAACCACTTGAAGAAACTAGAAGCATTTGAAATGTGGATTTACAGACGACTGTTACGTATAAACTGGGTTAACAAAATCAGAAATGAGGAAGTGATAAGCCGCCTGGGAAAGCCAAAGGGAAATCATCAAAGCCATTAAAAAGTTAGAAATAGAAAGTTAGAATATTTTGGACTTGTGATGCGACACCCAGAAACATATGGCATCCTTCACTTAATTCTCCAGGGAAAGATTGAAGGCAAACGAGGTCCAGGCAGAAGAAGATGATCATGGCTTCAAAACCTAAGGGACTGGTTTGGACAAAACTCAGCAGCACTTTTTCATGCGGCTGTTGACAAAAATAGGATAGCCAACATGATCGCCAACGTCGGATGACAGATATGGCACAAGAAGAAGAAGTTGAATTCTTTTTTTTCTTTTTTTTTTAATTTACAAATTTTTTATTAAACAAACAAAGACATACATACCTACAATACACAACATGAACTAACTATACATTAAAATCAAGTCTTACAACTTGAGTCTTAAGAAAAAAGAAAAATACTTCGGTATTTTATGTTTCTATATATATGTATATATACTGTATAGCTACATCTTTCATTATATAACGATATTTTAAGATTATTTCTTAGTTTTGGTTTCCTTTGTTGGTATTCCCTTCCTGTCCTATTTGGTCGTTTCTTGTTGTACTTTCCTTTTCTCTAGCCCAGTGATGGCTAACCTTTTTGCCATCGCGTGCCAAAAGCGGGGGGAGCGTGGTGGGGTCACACACATGTGTGCCCACATCCATAATTCTATGCACCCCCCGTGCTCTCTCTGCTTTTGGCACGCAATGGCACGGTGGGCACGGTAGGCCCGTTTTTTGCTATCCTCAGGCTCCAGAGCCTTTCTAGGAGCCTGGGGAGGGCAAAAACGGCCTTCTCCACCCCCCCGGAAGGCCCTCCAGAGGCCGGAAACAGTGTGTTTCCTGACTTCTGGGGGGTCCAGAAAGCCCAAAAATCAGCTGGCTGGCGCACACATGTGTGCCGGAGCTGAGCTCGCGTGCCCACTGATATGGCTCCACGTGCCATCTGTGGCACCCGTGCCATAGGTTCGCCATCACGGCTCTAGCCAATCGTACCATCGTTGCCAAGTTAAATAGTATTCTATGTCTTCCTTATCCTGTATTTCTTTAGAGACGCCATTAGAGAATAAAATAATACAAAAAGTAATGGAATGTGTGGAGATGGATAGGCTTACTAAAGAAGAAGTTGAATTCTAACCACTGCGCCATCACTGTGCTCCTAACCTTCCTCCTATTCAGAAGCTTAGGGGAATGTTAGTAGAACAGCGAAAGCCCAGCAGATGGAACGGACCAATTTTTAAAACGTATTTAACAATCATTGTTTTATAATTTTACTACGGGTGAAAACAGCGAGTGCAATTGAATCCGTTAGCTCAGTGGATTTCTGCCACCCTATACGGTAGGTAATGTTGAATAAATGAAAGTAAATAAATGATCTCTTTTAATGCTTTTTATCCTCTTCGGCTTCTTTCTGGAAAGGATACCATGCACATCAATTTCACAGTAAACAGACCTTCCGCGCACGAGTTAACTCAAGCAGTTTGGCTCAGCCTCACTGGGGTTCAATTCAGAGGTCAGTTTCTTGAAGCTATTTCTGCACTGATTTCTCGAGTCGCACAATAAGGGATAATGAGATGCTGGTGCCCTTTCTTACCTTGGTAGTGTCATGTGACTTTAGAATATCTTCTACAATATCAGGCAAATTCATGTGCAGCTCCTTGGGGGAAAAAAAGAAGAAGAACAGGAAGATCCCATGAAAGTTAAGAACCTTATTCCAAGGGTTATTTTGGTCTACGTATATAGACCCCAAAAGTAAGAATGCTGGGTTGAATCCACAGAGCGCAGATCTGCTAAAATCAATGAGCTTTAAATAAGCTGCAAATGACCTGCCCCACTGATTTTAGCTGGTCTGATCCATGACAGATCAAATCTGGAATTCAGATATTAATGTTGAATGCCACTTACTGGAATGTTATCAATACGATTATCTTTCCAAACTTCCAGAAGGGCCACGACCATTTCTTCGAGTTCGACCTTAGACAAAATCCCGTCTCGATCAACGTCGAAAACCTTGAAGCAAACTGAAAGAGACAGAAATGGTTATTCTATAACAGAACTAAACAGCTGATGATGACTCAAAAGATTTTGAAGGCTGAGATGAAACCAAAACTGATTTTTTTGGGGGGTGGGACTTATGGATAGTCGATTAGACAAGACGTAAAACGCTGGTTTTATATGCGGGAACTGCAGCAAGATTCTTGTACTCACAAAGATCAAAAAATGCTGAAAATGCCCATAATGAAGGAATGGATTGTGAAGATGGCAGAATTAGCAGAGAAGGCAAAACTGACCTGAAAGATTGAATAGGGGGCTGAAGGAATCATTGTAATCTTAAGGAGCGATAAGGGATAATCAGTTTGTTTACAACTGCTTTAAACTGCTTCTTTTTATTTATTTATTTGTTTGTTTGTTTTATTTTTATTCATCTGACTGAGTCTGCAATGAAGCACGATAATAGTCATCTTGAGATTTAACTATTCCTCTAAATAAAACCCTTTTTGGGCTTTCAAACCTGAGTTAGCAATTGTCCACTTTCTCAGATGCAAAGGGAAAGTAGCCCGGGAAACTTATAGTTGACAAGTGTTCAAAGAGGAGAACTTGCGTAACTAGAAAGTTCAGATCGGTGTAGAGTAGTGACAGTTAATCTCTTCGGCACCGAGTGCCGAAACTGGAGCACGTGTGCAGGCCGGAGCAGCAGAACCCGGAAGACGGCCGCCATCTGGCACGCATGTGCACAACGGAACCCGGAAAAGCAGCTGGCGAGGGTGCGCGTGCCCACAGAGGGGGCTCTGCATGCCACCTTTGGCATGCGTGCCATAGGTTCACCATCACGGGTGTAGAGTTTAAGTTGCCGTATTAGAAACTGGGAGACAGTTGAGTTCTAGTCCCGCCTTAGGCATGAAAATCACTTGGTGATTTGGAGCTAATCACCAGGTGATGGTGAGTTCTAACTCTGCCTTAGGCTTGAAAGCTGAGTTCTAATTCCGCCTTAGGCATGAGAGTCATTGGATGATTTTGGGCCAATCACCAGGAGACGGTGAGTTCTAGTCCCACTTAGGCATGAAAGTCACTGGGTAACTTTGGGCCAATCATCAGGAGAGGGTGAGTTCTAGTCCCGCCTTAGCAGAAGTGAGTTTCAGCAGGTTCTGACCAGTTCTGGAGAATCGGTAGCGGAAATTTTGAGTAGTTCGGAGAACCGGTAGTAAAAATTCTGACTGGTCCCGCCCCCATCTATTCTCTGCCTCCTAAGTCCCAGCTGATCGGGAGGAAATGGGGATTTTGCAGTATCGCTCCCCTGGAGTGGGGTAGGAATGGAGGTTTTACAGTATCCTTCCCCTGCCACACCCACCAAGCCATGCCACGCCCACCAAGCCACACCCACAGAACCAGTAGTTAAAATTTTTTGAAACTCATCACTGTGCCTTAGGTATGAAAGCCATTGGGTGATTTGGGGCTAATCACCAGGAGACTGGGAGTTCTAGTTCTGCCTTCGGCTTGAAAGCTGCTGGGTAAATTTGGGCCAATCCCTCTCTTTCAGCCCAGCCACCTAGAGATGAAGCTGGGTTGCTGTTATGGGGAAAATAGAAGAAGGGAGCGTTATGGATGCCATCTTGAGTTTAGCGCAGACACTGGAAAATTTGTGGGAGGGAATAGCTGCAAGCAGGGCATAGTTAAAAGGAGCCACAAGAGACTTTTCTGAAGAGTGGCCTCCATTAGAGGGAGGAAATCTATTTCAGAGAGCGAAGGGACAGAAATACACCAGCACCAGAGATGCAATAAACGATATAATCTGTTTACTCTTCTTTTTCCAAAGAGCAAATATTGGCATTTGCAGCACACGGGCTCTCCACATACTCCATCCACGTAGACACAAATGTCAATGCCGTAAACAGAGTTAACTGTTTGCGCTTATGAATATTTTATTAAAGAAAAATTAAAATCCAGCTAAAAAAAATTAAGAAATGGGGGGGGGAGTTATCGACTACCAATGAACCAGACAACCTCTTCCAGAAAATTGATAACAATTGACATCAAGTGAGAGTAACTCACAATAATATATTGAATTAATAGAGCTGGGAGATGAGTAGGAAGTAGCTTTTAAAAGCCCTCATTCCAAAACCATCATGGGAGATTATATTTCCTTAATGTGTGCATGCACCCATAAAGGAAAGAATAACAATAAAGGGAGGGAAAAACACAGAAGCCTTAAAATGCAGATTAGGGAGCTGATGTAGAAAGCTTTGCCCCACTCGCCCCCCCAAAAAAGAGGAAAAAATCTGTAGGCAATAAACTTAGCTCTGTTTTCACATATTATCCCTACAGAGCCAGGACTGATCAACCTCTACATCGCTGTGTTTCTCAACCTAAACAACGTTGAGATGAGTGGACTACAACTCCCAGAATTCCCCAAACAGCTTGCTCCCAGAATGCATGCTGGCTGGGGAATTCTGGGAGTTGAAGTCCTCCCAGCGTAAAGTTGTTGAGGTTGAGAAAAAAACTGTTCTACGCACCCAGGAGGAAACGGCAGCAAATGTCAACCTCTTGGGGGGGGGGGGGAAATGTATACCACATGTTTGTGTGTGCGTTTGTGTGAGCCACACAGATACTTTGACATTTGCAGGTCATAAAAGCAATAAAATCACAGAAGGAGCGAGACGAGCTTAGAGCCCATCAATAAATTCCACTCGGGTTATATTTGAGAGATGGTTTCCCAAAAGACACCAGCTCCAGAATGCCTCACAAAGACTCTGCCATAATCCCAGCATTGGGGAAATTGGTCGCTTAGGAATAAGGAGAATTTTTTTTTTTTTTGCCAGTGAGAAAAATTAATCAATGGAATACAGTAGCTTGCCTCCTGGGCTTGCGGGTGCTCCATCACTGGAGGGTTTCAAAAAATAGATTGGACAACTATGTAGCTGGGATGGTATGAGATTCCTGCCTTGGGAGGGGGTTGGGCTAACACAGAGGTCCCCAACCCCTGGGCCACAGTCCACGACTGGGTACCTTGAGCTGTTTGGAACCAGGCCACGGAAGTGGACAGTAACAGAGCACATGCACATCCCGACTTGTTGAGCAGTGGGCAAGCACATGGGCACGCTCTATTTGCGTGAGTGACGGGTGGCCACAGCTCACACGGAACCAACCCCTCTCCCTGCTGGGGGAAACTCTGGACTAGAAGATGTCCAAGGACCCTTCCAGGGGTTCTCTGTGTGTGTGAGAGAGGGGGGGGAGGGGGAGGATAAATAGATTAGATTAGATTAGATTAGATTAGATTAGATTAGATTAGATTAGAATAGATAGATAGATAGATAGATAGATAGATAGATAGATAGATAGATAGATAGATAGATAATGTTTATGTTTATTAATATTTATATGCCGCCCTACTCCCGAAGGACTCAGGGCGGCTCAAAGCAATAAAACAAAACAATAAATAATGCTAAAAACCAATGGATAATAGATAGATAGATTGACAGATAGATGGAGATGATAGATAGATAAATAGATATAGATGGTAGATGATAGATGATAGATATATAGATGATAGATAGACAGACAGACAGACAGACAGATAGATAGATAAATGATAGATAAAAGAGATAGCTAGCTAACTGGCTAGATACCTAGATAGACAGACAGACAGATATAGAGGGGGGGAGAGGGAGAGAGAGAGGGGGAAAGAGAAGGGAAAAAGCATATATGTGTGTGTGTGTGTGTGTGTGTGTTTCTTTTTCTCTTTCGTAGGCTTCATATGCTTTTCTATCTACCTACGTAAACTAGTCTACCTACGTAAATATGATGTTCTGCCGCCCTGGTTCTGTGAAATCTCAATTCACAAGTGCTGGGCTTTTTTCCTTGCAACTCTCTGTTGCATTCTGGGAGACTCAGATGGACCATTTCTGCCTTTTTTGACTTCGTCAGTGAGCCACACCCTTATATATATATATATATAGAGAGAGAGAGAGAGAGAGAGAGAGCGAGAGAGAGAGAGAGAGCGAGAGCGAGAGCGAGCGAGAGAGAGAGAGAGAGAGAGAGAGAGAGAGAGAAAGGGAAAACCAGTAGTCACCAAACTTTGCCACTTAGCAGCCTGGCTGGGGCAGAGAGGAGAACTGGGACACGCGAAAGACAGGCCAGACCACAAGCAGCTCCACTTGTGCGATCGGCAGGCTAGGGCGCACGTGCCTGCTGGCCCACCACACATGCGTAGTTACCGGTAACTGGCCCAGTAGTAACCAGTAAACCAGTAACCAGAAAAGAGCAAGCCCTCCACTCTCTTCTAGCACTGATGATGTTACCTAGTCTGGGTAACGAAACGCCTGCAAGAAAAATAACCAAGCTCAGAGGGAACTAAGGACCTCTCAGTAGCCAGTAAAGGGTTGCTGTTATTTTAAATTCCCTGGGTCTCCATGTAGTCTAAAGAAGCGGTTATGCGCACGTGTGAAAGTGATTTGTGTGGCTATTTTCCAGGGCTGAGGCTGTGCGAGTGAGTGATCCTAAGCGGTACCTGGGAGCACCTGTAACACCTGAAGGGGAGCCTGGGAAGCCATACTCACACTTCTGCCGTTCTGCCAGCGGCCCCCTGCAGCAAGCCGAGAGCCCGCACGAGATTTCCTTGAAGTCTATGTGATTGTCGCGGTTTTCATCAAAGGCGTTAAACAAGCCTGCAAAAGATCCCAAAGCAGCAGGCTGAGTTTGTGTCAGTTATAGAGAGCGCCCAATTTGTTCAATCAGGTCATGGTTTCATTAGCCGAGATTACAGGCAGTCCTCAATTTACAATCTTGTTTAATTCTTGTCTAGTTTCTGTTATGGTTGCCTCCTTTATCCTCACCAAGGGGGAAAGGAATAGCGTTCAATTCGTTAGTGTTGTGGGGCCGCCAGCGGCTAGCGGATCTGGTGGCAGACTCAGACAGTGAGGAGGTTGGGGAGGAACATGGGCCAGTCCTGAAATCTGGGGAAGGCTCTGATGAGTGCTCGGTGTCAGAGGCAGAGAGGGGGCCAGGGCCGTCTGACAGGTGTCAGCTGCCTTCGGAGTCAGACATCAGTGGGGCAGAAGAACAGCTGGAGCCTGTTCCTAGTGTGCGCATGTGCAGAGCTGCCAGGAGAAGGGAACAGCTAAGGAACAAGGGTCGACTCAGGAGTAAAGCCAAAGGTGGACGGTGAACGGCCCCTCCCATAGGGAATAAAGAGGAGCGAAAGGGGAGGGGAGTTTGCAGGAGACAATTAATTCACTTAATTGGTTCCTGACTCTCCTAGACTTCTTGCCAAGTTTTGAAGATATCGGCCTGGCAGCTCTCCAAGCCAGATAAGGTCCCTGACTGTAAATTCTCCCTTGAAAGACTTTGCTGGATGTGAATGAAAGAAATTCACAGTAACCTAATAAAAAGGGATTTCTGTCGGGACAAGGAGTCTGCTTCATGCTCTTGGGAAGCCTAAGTCAGAACAGGTAGCCTCCAGATGGCTTAAAACTACAATTCCCAGAATTCATAGCAGGCAAATCTAGAAGGGATTACAGGACGATGCTCAAGATTTGCCTCCTATTAAGCACTTATCTTTTCACTGCTTCCTTTTCTATCGGGCAAATTAGGTCCCTGCCCTTTAGGCACTGATGAAATGGGCCACCTCCATAAAACTTTTAATGCAGTTGTTTCAAGTTTACTATTTATTGCCTGTACAGAGAGAGGTGGGACCAATTGTATTGAAACTGCCAGGGCCAGCTGTGAAACCTATACAACTTCACTAAATACAGGTAGCCCTCGACTTACAACAGTTCGTGTAGTGACCGTTCAAAGTTTACAATGGCACTGAAAAAAAGTAACTTATGACCGTTTTCACACTTTCGCAGCATCCTCGTGGTCACAGGATCAAAATGCAGAAGCTTGGCAACTGACTCATATTTATGACGCTTGCGGCATCCTGGGGCCATCTGATCCCCTTTTACGACCTTCCGACAAGCAACGTCGATGGGGAAGCCAGATTCACTTAACAATCGGATTACTAACTTCACAACTGCCGCAATTTGTTTAACAACTGTCGCTTTCCTCAGGGAGGAGGTTTCCAAATATTTCTAGCAGGACTACCAGATTCTGTAACAGCTTTGTTCCTTATGCCGTCTGTCTGGTAAACTTGCAAGATTGTTTTTCTAATCATGTACCGTGTTTCCCTGAAAAGAAGACCCTGTCTTATATTTTTTTGAACCCTGAAATAAGTGCTTGGCTTTATTGCCATGCACTCAAAAGCCCCATCGAGCTTATTATCAGGGGATGTCTTATTTTTGGGGAAACAGGGTACATGTATACATCTGAACTAGACTGTGTTGTTTCTCTGAGTCATATAATATATGTGGGTATGTGCATAATTCTATATTCATTCATTCATTCATTCATTCCATCATGTTTATGTAGTGTATACTGGAGGTGGTGACCCTTTGAGATCTGTATGCAGGGAATTTCTTTTTTTAAAAAAAATTGATTTATACGCCGCCCTTCTCCAGAGACTCAGGGCGGCTTACAAGGCGCTAAGCAATAGCCTTCATACTTTTGTATATTTATACAAAGTCAGCTTATTGCTCCCCACAATCTGGGTCCTCATTTTACCTACCTTAGAAAGGATGGAAGACTGAGTCAACCTTGAGCCTGGTGAGATTAGAATTTGCAGTAATTGCAGGCAGCTGAGTGTTAATCACAGTGCCTTAGTCTACTGCGCCACTCAGGCCCATTTTAATGCATTCCAACTATTGTCAAAATGACAATAAAATTATTCTAAGACAGGTCATAAAATGGGAGCAAAGCTCACTTAACAACTGTTTTTGAGGACAATTTTTGGCCTCAATTGTAGTTGTATGTCAAGGACTCCCTGTTGTCAGGGTTCTAAGTAACATCCCCAACAAAAGAAGACTCCGAGGCTTGAGTTTCCTCAAAGTTCCATTTGTCATATTGACACATCTGGGAAAACCCAAAATCTGAAAGTTTCCAGGTTTTCTCCACCCAAGTGAAAGTTCAAGTCCCTGCCCAGCACCCACAAGTCCATCACATGGTCCAATCATCCACCATCTAAACTGGAGATACCTCCCAGTCATCTGACTCCAGGTGCCAGGGCAAGGCGTCCTTGACTCTCTGAGAAAGGAATGTTATTTTGACTACTTATCACCCATACTCTATGCAACCCACCCTCCCATTTTCCCACAGTAGAAAACGTGGCAGGCCTGAAGGCCCAAATGTAAAAGATGGCTTCCAGGTTTGACACCTGTATTGAAAGAAACCCAAGAAGAGATTGATTATCAACTAACGTTACATACCTTCGCTCAGGGACGGATGGATCGGAGGGGAAACCAAGAGGCCAAACGTTTCCAGATCAAAACGGCCTGTTCTCGATTGAGCTTTCAGCAGCCAATAGCGTTTCTCGAGGTCGATGATGTCGGATTCTTCCACTACATAAAAGCCAAGACGATCAAAGTCAGACAAATGAAAACGGTGCCTTTAAAGTCCAAGAGTGTTGTGTGTCAGCCACTTTACGCAGGCAACAAGCTCAAAGGAACGATTCTGGGAATGCGGATAGTTTTATGGAACAAAGACCCTTAATGGGTGGTCTGTAGTGCAGAGGGACCAGGTTTACTTACCACCATTCAATATATTGAACAGACGAAGAGCCTAGGGCAGTGATGGTTAACCTTTTTGGTGCCGAGTGCCCGAAGCATGCGTGCGCAAATGCACGCACATGTGCCCCAATCCCCAAAATGCAATGCAAGCGGCCCCCATGCATGTGCCCTGGCCCTGCGCATGCGTGCATGTTCCCTACGTATGTGCCCCCACCGCCCCCCATTTTGGCTTCTAGGTTGGTTCTCCTGCACTTCTGCTGCCCATGCCTTCCCCAATCTCCTCAGTTTCTCTCCCCAGCGTGCCCTAGCTTTTCTTGCATTTCTGCCCCAGAGAGGCACCTGCGGAGGATGGAACCTGCGGAGATAGGGTGGCAAAAATGCAGGAGAAAGCTAGCAGGAGAAACTGTGGAGATCGGGGAAGGCCCCACGCACACATGGCAGAGACCTGAAAACCAGTCGGCCGGTGGGAGGCGCGCACGCATGCACGGTGAAACTCGGCTAGGTGACGGCTGGCGTGCCCGGAGAGAGGGCTCTGCATGCCACCTGTGGCACACCTGCCATAGATTCACCATCACGGGCCTAGAGCAGTGATGGTGAACCTAGGACGCCTAAGGCAGCGATGGTGAAACAGAAAGTCCAGTTGCCTCTTGAAAAAGAGCGGGACTTTGGGACTTAGAACAGCAACTCAGTTCAAAGAACTATCGGTGTTATATGTGGGGGCTAGTTGTACTTCATTTTTTTTGTTTAAAAAAAGGCCCAATAGTGTCAGAAAATAGCTCTATCATTTCTGCTGATGCAGGCAAATAAAACAGCATTTAACATACATTAGATACACAGGTGTGACCTTGAGAAATTAGCTAGCACAGATTGCACTGTGGCCTTCTGCAGCTGGTGCACCATCCCAAAAATGATGCATTTGCCTTCACAGAGTTGCCAACAAGCGCCACCTGTGTGTATAAAGGCACTTGGGCTGTACAGCTTTTGTGCGCATAGAATTAAAGCCTAGAATTAACCGGGATTAAAAGTTTCAGAGGCTAAAATCCAATCTTCTAGCAGCTCTTGATAATGCAGGGAGTCCTTGACTTGTAACCATTTGTTTAGTGGCTGTTTTAAGTTGCAACGGCATTGAAATAAGTGACTTATGACAGTTCATGCTTACAACCGTTACAGCATCTCCACAGTGTCCCAAAGGTGCTTTTCTCAGGAGGCAACTGGGACTTTCGCTTCTCATCCAAGAAGCTTCTTCAGCTCTGACTGGATGGCGGGGAATGGAAGGATTTATATTTCCTTGCAGACAAATTTGCAAATGTCCAGTTGTCTGCAAGGAATACCACTGTCCTGACAGAGCTGAAGAAGCTTTCTTGGATGAGAAGCAAAACGTCTTCAAAAGAAGAAACAAGAAAGTCCAGATGTTTCCTGAAAAAGCACCTTTGGGACAACCAGGACCTGGATGACTGAGAATCTCTACAGACATCTCCATAGCGATGTGATCCAAATTCACATGCTTGGTGACCGACTCATATTTATGACGGTTGCAGTGTCCCGGGGTTAAGGGATCCGCTTTTGTGACTTTTCTGACAAGCAAAGTCAAGGGGGAGGCCAGAATTCACTTAAACAACCGTGTTACTAACTTAACAACTGCGGTGATTCACTTAGCAACGATAGCAGCAAAGATCGTAAAACGGGGCAAAATTCATTCAACAACTGTCTCGCTTAGCAACAGAAATTTTGGGCTCGATTGTGGTCATAAGTTGAGGACTACCTGTATCTCAGCCCTGTCCTGTTTTCCGAAACATTCGTAGCTAGCAGCACGTGGGTGAATATGTCTAAACCAGAAAGTGAAGCCAAGAAAGGAGGGAGCTGTCTAATATTTAGATAGAGGACTTCAAGCAAAACTTAGGGATATGAGAATTTGTAAAAAGGATCAAAAGACAATCACGCCGCACCATTTCCACAGGGCTGCCAAGAAAATGTCAAACTAAATGAAGTTACCGGGAGTTCAGCTCTACTTGATGGGACTTTAGCTTTTTATGGGGCTATATAGATTTACTAGAGTGCTTTGGCAAAACGACTTCTTGAAATATTTAAAACGAAAATAATCACCTTAAAAATAAAAAGACAACTATAAACTCCTGTCTTATGTTATTAAGTACCGTATTTTTCGGAGTATAAGATGCACTTCCCCCCGCCCCCTAAAAGTGGGTGAAAATTGCAGTGCGTCTTAGACACCAAATGTTGGCAAAGTCCCAATCACCCGCCAGCCGTTTCCGGCCTCCGTGCGTTGCATTTTTGGACTCGGCACACCCCATTTTTGGCGTCCCCGTGTCGCATTTTTGGCCGGTTCTAGGCAGCAGGGTTCGGCTGCAGCAAATGGGCTGTGGCAAACAGGCCACGACAGCGGCGAACAGGCGGTGGCAGCAAATGGGTGGTGGCGAACGGGCCGCAGCGAATGGGTGGCGGCGGCAAACGGGCGACGGCAGCGCTGATCGGGCTGCGGCAAACGAGCCAGACGAATACCGAATGGATGCTGGGAGGCAAAGGCAGGGTTTTTTTTCTTGTTTTCTTCCCCAAAAAAGGTAGGTGAGTCTCTATACCCCGAAAAATACAGTATTTTTTATTTTTTATTTATTTGATTTGATTTATATGCCGCCCTTCTCCGGAGACTCAGGGCGGCTTACAATGCGTTAAGCAATAGCCTTCATACTTTTGTATATTTATCCAAAGTCAGCTTATTGCCCCCACAATCCGGGTCCTCATTTTACCTACCTTAGAAAGGATGGAAGGCTGAGTCAACCTTGAGCCTGGTGGGATTTGAACTTGCAGTAATTGCAGGCAGCTGAATGTTAATCACACTGCTTTAGTCTGCTGTGCCACCAGGTAGATGTACAACTGCCCAGTCGGAGCTACCTAAAATCTTTTCTCCTGCAGCAGGAGCCCCTTCCCATTTGAAAAGATTAAGGAAAAAAAAAAACTTAAAACTCTTTCCAGACAGTATTTAGTCAGAGTTTATGCCAATCGACGTGAGAATTGATAATCTCTTGGCCAAGAATGTTGAAAAGAAAGAGTTCGCTTAACAAACAGGCAGGAAAGTTGCTGTATATTTCAGGTTTTAGAATGGCTAAATAGTACTGCTGGTCCTTGACTTACAACCATTCGTTTAGTGACTGTCCAAAGTTACAACGGCACTGAAAAAAGTGATTTATGATGGTTTTTCACACTTATGACCGTTGCAGCATCCGCCCATGATCACATGATCAAAATTCAGAAACTTGGCAACCAACTCATATTTATGATGGTTGCCGTGTCCTGGGTCATGTGATCCCCTTTTCCGACCTTCTGACCAGCAACGTCAATGGGGAAGCCAGATTCACTTTAACAACCGGGTTACTCACTTAACAACAGCGGTGATTCACTTAAACAACTGTGGCCAGAACGGTGGTAAAAGGTGGTAAAACCCACTTAGCAACTGTCTCACTTAGCAACTTAAATTTTGGGCTCAATTGTGATCATAAATCGAGAACTACCTGTATAGGTAATCTGTGATATGTGACTTAGTGAGGGTTGAGAATGATGATGGACCTCCCAGGGTTTACTTACAACTTAGTTCGGATATTCCAAAGGCTGCAGTCAAATCATGATTTAATTAGCTGAGATACAGGTAGTCACACAACCGCATGTCAGGTGCTCGGCAACCAGTCCATATTGATGGCTGTTTGCAGTATCTTGCAATTACTAATATGACCTCATTTCACATCATTTTTTTACTAAAAAAAAACCCATCTGAGCATTTATTTTCATTTTTCACTTAACGCTGTAAAAAGGGTCATAAAATCAGGTCAGTCACATGGGTGACCTGCTTATGACTGTCACAACTGTGATGGGCAGGCTCCATTCCAGTCGTAAGTCCTCAACTTACAACAGTCGATTTTGTGACCATTCAGAGTTACAAGGGCACTTATGAGCGTTTCTCACACTTACGACCGTTGCAGCATCCCCATGGTCATGTGATCAGAATTCAGATGCTTGGCAACTGACTCATATTTATGACGGTTGCAGTGTCCCGGGGTCATGTGATCCCCTCTTTCGACCTTCCGACGAGCGAAGTCGATGGGGAAGCCAGGTTCACTTAACAACCGGGCTACTACCTGATCAACTGCAGCGATTCACTTAACGACGGTGGCTAGAAAAGGTCATAAAATGAGGCAACATTCCCTTAACCAATGTTTCGCTTAGCAATGGAAATTCTGGGCTCATTTGTCGTCGTAACTCGAGGATTACCTGCACCATGTCTTTTCTTTTTTTTTAAAAAAACCAAAAACCTGGGAATCTGGGCAGTATGAGTTAAACCTGGTACCCTTTTGTAGAATTTGGGATTTTTCCCAGAATGAGAGCTGCCAGAAGCGTTTTCCTCACTGACTTATAATCACCCTTAAGACTAGGGTACAGATGAAAGATTTCTCAGTTCTTAGGAACAACGTGGGGTATATTTAGCCATTGCCATTCGTGATCTCATTACCAGATGGTCATGAGTCCTTAATTCAACGCCAGTTTCATAATAGGATTTGACTTCAGCTCTTTGGAATGGTTAGCGCCACGAAACAAACATGTGAGGAGGATTGAGTGACAAATTAAGAGGCAGGCTTGCTTCCAGACGTTGTATTTATTTATTTATTAGTTTGTTAAATTTATTTCCTGCTTATTTGGCTGTGGGGGCTGGTCTAGGCGACTTACAACAATAGAAATGGAGAAATAAAGTTGTAAATTTAATAAATTTACAGAATAACAGAGTGGGGAAGGGATCTTGGAGGTCTTTTAGTCCAATCCCTTGCTTAAGCAAGGGACTTTATATCATTCCGGACATGGGACTGCCCTATTTCTTCTTAAAAACCTCCAGTGATGGAGATATGCCCCCAATGAGGAACGTCTCCAAGCAAAACTGACCTGGAGCATCACATGTGTCAGAACCATGTCCATGGGGGAAACTGCAGTAAAGGAAGACCAAAATGACAGGGCAAGCCACTAATATATAATATACAGCACTAATAATATACAGCAAACCCCACTCCCTTCTAGCACTGATGATGTAGTTGGGTAATGAAACGTTGGCATCCATTCATCCACCCAACCACCCAACCACCATCTGTCTGTCTATCTGTCTATCTTTTTTCTTTTTTTTAATTTATATTTATAGGCCGCCCTTCTCCGGAGACTCAGGGCGGCTTACAAGGCGTTAAGCAATAGCCTTCATACTTTTTGTATATTTATACAAAGTCAGCTTATTGCCCCCACAAACCGGGTCCTCATTTTACCCACCTTAGAAAGGATGGAAGGCTGAGTCAACCTTGAGCCTGGTGGGATTAGAACTCTCAGTAATTGCAGGCAGCTGGATGTTAAATGCTGCCTTAATAGGAGGCATTAGCCTGCTACGCCACTCAGGCTCCTATCTACCATCATTATTATCTATCATCTACCTACCTACCTGTCCCTGTATCCATCATCTATCACTCAATCCATCATCTTATCTATCTATCTATCTATCTATCTATCTATCTATCTATCTATCTAT
>WNWU01000013.1:22703686-22714202 GCA_012654045.1 Ptyas mucosa
CTACCTACCTACCTACCTACCTACCTACCTACCTACCTCTTTAGCCAGGTTCTTCCTATGTAAACCAAGATTTTTACGCAGCCCTAGTTCAGTGAAATCACAATCCACTAGTTTCTAGGCTTTTTTTCAGGCAGTCAGCAAGCACTCTGCTGCCCATTTCTGCTAAAGAGAAATACACATAAGGTCAGTCGGTCGGTCGGTCAGTCGGTCGGTCTGTCTGTCTGTCTGTCTGTCTGTCTCTCTCTCTCTCTCTCTCTCTCTTTCTCTCTCTCTCAGGGGTCAGCAACCTGTGGCTCTGGAATCGCATGTGGCTCTTTCACCCCTCTGCTGCAGCTCCTTGTCACGCAAAATAAGCATCACAACCGCCAATGTGCGACACCCACCAGCATGCGATTTATTGAGCTTTTCGACCCCCGGTAGGCCAGCCATGGATAAATCCAAGAAAAGAAAAGTTTCAGAAGAAAACAGAATGTTTAATTCAACTACATAAGCTAGTTTTGTGGCCGCTCAAGAAATAGTCAGGCACGGGAAGAGTTTTGTGGCTCCCGGAGTTTTTTTTTCCGTGGGAAATGGGTCCAGATGGCTCTTTGAATGTTTAAGGTTGCCGACCTCTGGTCTATCTCATCATCTATCACTTGCCTGGCTAATCGAAGAACCACCAAGAACACACCCCACCATTCCTGACAAGGCAAACCGCTAGTATATAAAATGAGAGCAAACCCCACTCCCTTCTAGCACGGATGATGTTACCTAGTTGGGTAATGAAACATCTGCAAGAAATCAACCAAGCTCAGAGAGCACCAAGGTCCCCACCAAATACCAAAATATAAGACTAGGGGCAAACATTAGGAAGACCTACATGATTAGGGCAAAAATTACGATGGCATTTCCTCCTTTTTCAAAACAATAAGATTTTGACGATCTTGTGAAAAATCTCTCAAGCTCTTTTGGATGTTTTTCATTTTTGTTCCTTTTTAAATGCTTGAGAGTCCTTCGGGGTAGGTGGGGGGAACCCTCCAAATGTCATAACATCCATCTTTGCCCTTGGACTAATGGAGCTTAAGCTCAAAAACAAGCTCAGCCAATGATCTCAGTGGGATACCTTGGTGGAAGTGACTGACCGCAGGAAGTCTTCAACTTAGGACCACATTTGAGCCCAAAAATTCATTTGCTAAGTGAGGCAGCTGTTATTTATTTATTTATTTTATCGGACTTATATGCCACCCTCTCTCCACAAGGACTCAGGGCGGCTCACAGCAATAAACAACAACAAGTCCAATTAAAATACAACTATAAAACTAAAATTAAAATTAAAATTCCCATTAAAACCCCATTAGGTCCAAGCCATTTTGGCAAAACAGACATGTTTTAAGGTCATGGCGGAAGGAGCGAAGATCGGGGGCTACCCGGAGCTCCAAAGGGAGCTGATTCCAGAGGGTAGGTGCGCCCACAGAGAAGGCTCGCTCCCTAGGGGCCGTCAACCGACATTGTAGGCCCTCTCTATGTGAGCGCACGGGGCGATGGGGAGCTGTTGCTGGCCGCAAGTGATCCACCAAATATTCCGGGCCTAAGCCATGTTAGGTGAGTCACACCCCGTTTTACAACCATTTTTGCTATGGTTGTTAAGGGAATCACCACAGTTCAGCGAATCATGCAGCCGTTAAGCAAAATCTAGTTTCCTCTATTGATTTTGCTCGTCAGAAGCTCCCTAGGAAAGTTGCAAATGACAATCCCAGGAACACGAGATGCTACAATTGTAAATACATGCTATTTTCTAAGCTCCTGAATTTCGATCCCACGACTATGGGGATCCTGCAACAGTTGTAAGGGTGAGAATCCGTAAGTCACTTTTTTCAGTGCTGTTGTAACTTCGAACGGTCGCTAAACGAATGGTTGTAAGTCGAGGCCTGTCTTGTATCTTCACACTTCATACCTGCATGTTGCCTTGAGATCTTTCAGTGGCACATTGGGTGCAATTAAAAAAAGAAAGACAGAAACTGGCCCGCTTGTCAACTTATCTTCCTCTGGTTTTATGAATAGCTTAAAGCAGGGGTCTCCAACCTTGACAGTGTTAAGACTTGTGGACTTCAACTCCCAGAATTCCTCAGCCAGCTTTGCGCGCGGCCCCGTTGTGAACCGGTAGTAAAGGTAAGTAGAAACAGGGGTGGGTTCTAAATTTTTTACTACTGGTTCTGTGGGCATGTGACAATTCTTTAGGATTTAGCAGAGGTACTGGTCTACCAAGCTTTTAACTGCTTGCAGAGCTGTACCAGTCTACCCATTTATTTTTGCAGGCATTGGTCTACCCATGTATTTTTGCAGGCACTGGTCTACCCATTTGTTTTCTTTTACCACTGATCAGCTGTAGGGTGGCCCTTTGAAGCCCCCCATAAGAGTTTAAACAGTTTTTTCCCCTCTAGCCTTCAGCTGGGACTAAGGAGGCAGCAATAGATTGGGGGTGGGGCCAAATAAAAGGTAAGAATAATGCGGGGGGTGGGCAGAACCGGTTCGGTGATGTGTTATTGTCACCGCTACCAGCTCGGCCGAACTGGGCCGAACCCACCACTGAGTAGAAACCACCCCTGTTGGAGATGATTGGCCCCTCCCATAAGACATAAAAGAGGAGCGAATGGGACGTGAGCTTTCGCAGGAAGCAATTAGTTCATCTCGCCGGTTCAAGCTTTGAAAAGTTCTGATTGACAAGTTTGGCCTTGCCCTGCGTGTGGCAATTAATTCTCTGGCAGCATTCCAAGGGAGATAAGGTGGGTGTTTATAAACATTCCCCTGAAAGACTGTTTGCGAAGCCTTGCGGACTGTGAATGATAATAATTCACAGCCGTGTAAATAAAAGACGTTTTACCGGGACTAAGATTGTGCTTTATACTTTCTAAGGAAGCCTAGGTCAGAACAGGAGGATTGGGGGTGGGGGGGGGACTGGCATGCTGTGGTCCAGAGTTTTGGACATGACTTAGCGAATGAACGACAACAGCAGCATCTTTGTTTGCCAAGCAATAGGGATGTCAATGAAATGGGATGTGTGTTTTGCTGTTTTGGTGGTGAGGCCATGTTTGCTGGCATCGGTCAGAACAGAATGTGAAAAGTCCTTTCGAGTTTTATTCCAACCTTGAACACGGAGTTTATTTGAACTGTGGATTGAAACAATGCTGGTTCAAGGTTGACCGCTTTGGCTTGAGGTTGTAGGCTGTGGCATCAATAAAGCAACCCAGCTCTGGAAACACAGTGTGAGTGTGTGTGTGTGTGTGAGTGTGTGCGTTTGTGTTTTGACTTTCCAACGCTCCAAACAGCCACCTTGATCTTGAAAGGGTTCAAGGGGGGGGGGGGGGGAAGCAATCTACTAATCACAGTGATTGATGGTTTAATCTCTGAAGAGAATAGAGTTATTAGCATGATGGTATCAAAGGGAGCTGGTAACTCAAAATATAAAATTTAAAAGTCGAAGGATGGGTTGCATGCTGCGGTGGGCGACGTTCATCCACTGTTGCATAAAGCCTTTTTTTTAAAAATGCTACTTTAATTGCTTATCTTAATATAACCCAGTCCTAGGGAAGGGAATAAAGTTTTATCGGGTGCCTCTTATCAGGCAGGCTGCAAAGAAGTAAGGTCAAAGAAACCCAACTAAGTGTCAAGCTGTCATCTTCAGAGGAATTGCTAATAAGTGTGAACGTTTGCTGCTTTCTGACGACAAGACAGCCAAAGAGCTTCGCTTTTTCTTTTTGGATCAAACTCCAATTCACGCGAGCGAAATGGGCTCTTCCCGCAAGGCAAAATCGGCAACTAAGTGGAAAAGAACATTCAGCTGATTGCACAAAACTGCCCGTCGGCGCTTGTCATATTCAGAGTATTGATTATAAATTAAGCAAGCAGTCATTTCCAATAGCGGTAACGGACGGCTTAGGTGCTTTTCAGATCCTATCGGTAAAATCTTCCAAATAACAAATACAGGTAGTCCTTGACTTACGACTTACGACTGAGATTCTCTGTCATCCAGGTCATGGTGGTCCCAAAGGTGCTTTTTTTCAAGAGGCAAATGGATTTTCTTTGTTTTTGCCTGATGAGGTTTCGCTTCTCATCCAAGAAGCTTCTTTAGTTCTGACTGAATGATGGGGAATGGGAGGATTTATTGAATAGCCCTCTCTCAACCGAGGGGGAGGGATACCACATCATCTGTCTCCAGCCTACAACACAGTCCTTTCAACAATTCCAAGGAGGCTCCACATCCAATTTCCAACACTCAAGTGACCCTGAGGACACAGACAAATCTCCAAGTGGCCTCAACGACTCTCTAAAAGTTCTTTTACCAGCTATCTGCAAGGAGCCTTGGTGGCGCAGCAGACTAAAGTGCTGTTAAGTAGCACCAGCTGCCTGCAATTACTGCGAATTCAATTCTCACCAGGCTCAAGGTTGACTCAGCCTTCCATCCTTTCGAGGTAGGTAAAACGAGGACCCGGATTGTGGGGGCAATAAGCTGACTTTGTATAAAAAAAGAACACCGCTTAGGGGGGGGGCCGAAAGCCCTACTAAGCAGGTATATACAAAAGTATGAAGGCTATTGCTTAACGCATTGTAAGCCGCCCTGAGTCTCCAGTGAAGGGCGGCATATAAATTGAACCAATAAATAAATACAATAAATAAATATAAATCCTTCCATACCCCACTATTCAGTCAGAACTGAAGAAGCTTCTTGGATGAGAAGGGAAACGTCTTCAAGGAAAAACAAAGTAAGTCCAGTTGCTTCTTGAAAAAAGCACTTCTGGGATTATGGCTGGTTTGTTTTGCGACCATTAGACATTATGACTGACCCTCCAAGAGGTATTTAGAACCAGTTCTGAATTTCCAATGCCCACCCCCAGTCACGTGACTGCACGCCCTCCCCCCTTTATGGCTGTTTGCCGCATCCCAGTGACTGTGATTCACAACATTTTTGCCAGAAACTGGGGTTTATTTCCTGGGGTTTCTGGCAAAAAGCAAACAAACATCCATAACAAACGATTACTTAACAACCATTTCCAAAAAACGTAAAATTAGATTGGCCGTGTGATGATCTACTTTATGACCATCATGGCTTATGACTGTAATTGTCAGGCTCAATTATGGTCATAAATCAAGGACTATTTATAAATATTTAGGGTGGTAACTCCATAAATGTCTTGGAAATTCTGAATCTAGGTAATCCAAAATCTGCACTACGAAAAAACAACAACAAATATTTCAGCTTGCAGAGTCTTTGCAAACTAATCAAGTCTACATTGGTGCTTATTTTGAATAATTCATTCCGTATTTATGTGAAGAGCCAACAAATCGCGCAAATTTACTGCAGGCGGCTCAATGTTCCCTGGGGTTCCTGAGATTTAAACAGGTCTCACATTCCCAAACATTGTTCTTTTTTTTTGCTAGTTACAACAGCTGAACCACAAAACTTCAAATCTGGCTGAGAAGGGTGCGGTGCGGGGAGCTAAGGACCTTAACAAACTAAAAATTATTGTCACCAAAAAAAAAAAAAAATCGTTTACAGATTTTCATGAAATCACAGCGCATAAAGACTTCCGAAAATGCCAACCACTGTTGGAAAGAATATATTTATTTTGCAAAAAGACATTTCGTAGGAAGACAAGAATCCGCCCCCCCCCCCTTTCCCACAATTAGATGAGCCTCTTACACTAATCTAGATTCTCGGAAGACTTGTTAAAAAAAAGAAAGAAAGAGAATAAGCAGGCGCTACCAATGGTTGCAGGCATCCCTCCTTCAAATCTCCCTTCATCCCAGCTGCTGCCCTGGTTAACTTTAACTATTTATATACCAGTTTACAGAATAGAATACAGAATAAGTGTTGGAAGGGAACTTCTAGTCCTGTGATGGCGAACCTATGGCACGGGTGCCACAGGTGGCACGCAGAGCCATATCGGTGGGCACGCGAGCTCAGCTCCGACATGCATGTGTGCGCCAGCCAGCTGATTTTCAGGCCTTCTGGGCCCACCAGAAGTCAGGAAACACTCTGTTTCCGGCCTCCGGAGGGCCTCTGGGGTGGGGTGGGGAAGGCCTAGAAAGGCTCTGGAGCCTGGGGAGAGCAAAAAAATGGGCCCACCGTGCCATTGCGTGCCAAAAGCGGGGGCAGCATGGGCGGGCACGGCACATAGAATTATGGATGTGGGCACGTTTGCGTGTGACCCCACCGCGCTCCCACCGCTTTTGGCACGCGATGGCAAAAAGGTTAGCCATCACTGTTCTAGTCCCTTTTTTTTTGTAAAAAGTTTTTATTTTTTACACATACACCCACAAATATACAATGTATTTTTGCTGATCAGAGTATTTGGCCGGTTAACAAATTTAAACAATTTGTAATCTTTACAACTAAAATTACCGTTTCTGTACCTCCTTTTTGCCATAGTGTTCATGTTCATCTTTTTTTTTTTTACCAATTTTACCCTTCATTTTCATCTCTAATTTTAACCAGATTCCAATTTTCCCTTCTATTCTATATTAAAATCCTTCTTATTGTCATCTGTTTTTAGATCCATCATCAGAATAATTAATTTTATGATGTTACAATTGTTCGCCAACACTGCCCTATCCCATTCCAGACAAATGGTTGTCCAATCTCTTCTTAAAATCTTCCAGTGTTGGAGCATTTGCAACTTCTGGAGGCAAGTCTTTCCACTGATTAATTCTTATAGGAATAGTGAGCCCACTTATTTTATCACTTACATTTCCTTAAGTAATACAGTCCAACGTTTTAATATAATCAGTTACTTATATAAGTATCTTTTCCATTTATATATTCAAACACTTAAAGAAAAAGAAAAAAAAAGAATATAAACATAGGTTTTCCAATTAGTTCCATTTTCATACATCAAATAATTTCCCTACATGTTCCTTCGAACCACATCTTAAGTATTTCTACTTCTAGTCCCTTGATGGCGAACCTGTGGCACGCAGAGCCATATCGGTGGGCATGCGAGCTCATAAACGGGCCTTCTGGTCCAGGGGTGGGTTCTGAATTTTTTTACTACCGGTCCTGTGGGCGTGGCTTATTTCATGGGCGTGGTTTGATGGTCATGTGACAATTCTTTAGGATTTAGCAGAGGTACTGGTCTACCAGGCTTTTAACTGCTTGCAGAGCTGTACCGGTCTACCCATTTGTTTTTGGAGGCACCAATCTACCACCACACTGCCTTCTAACACTGATCAGCTGTAGGGCGGCCCTTTGAAACCCCGCGGCAAGAGTTTAAACAGTTTTTTTCCTTCTAGCCAAACAGCTGGGACTCGGGAGGCAGCAATAGATTGGGGGTGGGGCCAAATAAAAGGTAAGAATAACACGGGGGCGGGTGGGTGGGAGGGGGGGACGGGAGGGCCGAGCTCCCGAACAAAGAGAACTGGTTCGGTGACGTCATATCGTCATCGCTACCAGCTCGGCTGAACAGAGCCGAACTGGGAGGAACCCACCACTGTTCTGGTCCCACCGGAAGTCAGCAAACGGGCCGTTTCCGGCCTCCAGAGGGCCTCCGGGGGTGGGGGTAGGGAAGGCTGTTTTCACCCTCCCCAGGTTCCTAGAAAGGCTCTGGAGCCTGGGAAGGGCGAAAAAACGGGCCTACCAGGCCCACCATGCCATCGCATGCCAAAAGCGGGGGGAGTCGCGTGCGCATGTGCGTGGAGGGAGGGGGCGGCGCATAGAATTATGGGTGTGCACAAACGTGTGCGCGACTCCCCTGCACTCACCCCATTTTTGCCACGCAATGGCAAAAAGGTTAGCCGTCACTGTTCTAGTCCAACCTCCTCCTTAGGCAGGAAACCCTACACCACTTCAGACAAATGGTTATCCAACATCGTCTTAAAAACTTCCAGTGTTGTGAAGTATTCATAATTTCTGGAGGCAATCTATGGCACGCGTGCCAGAAGTGGCACACAGAGCCATCTCTCCAGGCATGTGAGCCGTCGCTGGTTGCTCTTCTGGGCACAGCTGGTTTTCATGCACGCGTGCATGCCGGAAACAGGAAGAGCTGCCACCCAGGGAGGATGATCTTCCAGTTTCCGGTGCACTGGTCTCCGTGCGCATATGTGAGCCAGAAACCGGAAGACCAGATGACCAGAACGCATGCGCGCGCTGGAAACCAGAAGAGCAGCTGCCTGGTGCACACATGCGCACCGGACGGCTGCTCTTCCTGTTTCCAGCATGCACACATGCTCCAATTTCGGCACTTGGTGCTGAAAACGTTTGCTAATACTATCCCATTCCAGACAAATGGTTGTCTAATCTCTTCTTAAAATCTTCCAGTGTGGGAGCATTTGCAACTTCTGGAGGCAAGTTGTTCCACTGATTAATTGTTCTAACTGTCAGGAAATTCCTCCTTAGTTCTAGGTTGCTTCTCTCCTTGATTAGTTTCCATCCATCGCTTCTCCTGCCTTCAGGTGCTTTGGAGAATAGCTTGACTCCTTCTTCTTTGGGGCAGCCCCTGAGATATTGGAAGGTTGCTACCATGTCACCTCTAGTCCTCCTTTTCATTTAAACTGGAGATTCCTGAGACCGTTCTTCATGTTTTAGCTTCCCCCATCATCTTTGTTGCTCTTTCTAGAATCTCAACATCTTTTTTATATCGTGGCCACCAAAACTGGATGCAATATGCCAAATGTGGTCTTACCAAGGTTTTATAAAGCGATATTAACACTTCACATGATCTTGTTTCTATGCCTCTCTTTATGCAACCAAGAATTGTGTTGGCTTTTGTTGGCTGCTGCTGCGCACGGCTGGCTTATGTTTAAGTGATTATCCACTAGGACTCCAAGATCCCGCTCACAGTTTCTACTACTGAGCCAGGTACCACCTATTGCAGTGACGGTTAACCTTTTTAGTGTCGAGTGCCCAAAGAATGCGCACTCGCGAGCGAATGCTCACACATGTACCCAAACTCCCAAAATGCAATGTGAGTGCCCCTCCCGTGCATGCGCCCCGCCCCCGTGTATGCACGCGTGTCCCCCACGCATATGCCCCGGGCTTCCCCCCTGCACCGTTTGGCTTCCACATTGGTGCAGGAAGCTTTCCAGGTCCAAAATGAGGCACGGTGGGGGGGGGGACATCCCCCCAGGCCCCATTTTTGGCCTGGAAAGCCTCCTGCACCAATCTGGAAGCCAAAATGGGCCACTGAGCAAGCCCCCCCCCACCACACCCTATTTTGGGCCTGGAAAGCCTCCTGCACCAACCTGCACCCCCAGCGCATGCGTGGCAGAGATCCTAAGACCAGCTGGGCAGTTGGAGGTGTGCACGCATGCGCAGTGAACTGGGGCAACACTGAAGTGACAGTAGAGAGGGCTTTGTGTGCCACCTGTGGCACGCATGCCATAGGTTCGCCATCACGGACCTATTGTATACTTTAATATGATTCATATCCTTTCCCTCCCCTCCCCTCTTCTCCTTCCCCTGTCTTTCCCTTCCCTATGACCTCTTCCTCCTGCTGCATCTTCAACCAGTTTCATATCCTGCTTTCTCTTCCCTTCCCAATGCAGCTAACATTTCCCTGTCCACAAACCATTTCCAAAACTCTTATTTTCTTAATTTTTGCTGAAGGGACGGAGAGAAATGTTATGCACTCGTGCGCCTGAGTGAGTGCGCGTGTAAATGAGCACGTGAACGTGGTTGTATGCTTCTATTCTTGAGATGGATTTATTTGTCTGAAAGTGAATGGTGAGTGATAGACTTGGCTCACTTTTATAAATGGGATGCCTTTGTAATAGGCGCTTTGATGTAATCCCACATTAAACACTTTACATTCTTCTTGCCGTGTTATTGTTGCTGTGTTTATCTAATCCCTGTTTTCCAGTGGTTACGGCTATGCACATACAAACAAAAAATTTGTCATGTGCGCATGTTTAGGCAAGGGACTAGGGAAATCTCCAAAACCTGGTTCAATGTAGATTTGCAAAATTCGGAAAGGAAGCAGGGCATGCAAAAAAAATTACCGTATTTTTCAGACTATAAGACGCACCTAGATTTACAGGAGGAAAACAAGAAAAAAAGATCCTTTTTTGCCTCCACGTGTCGCATTTTTGCCCTCCCTGGCCCCCAGAAGCACTCTGTGGTGCTCCGCATGTCCCGTTTTCGCACAAAACGCACCCATTTTTGGCCTGCAGAGTGCTTCTGAGGGCCGGGGAGGGCAAAAACGTGATGCGTGGAGGGTTCGGGAGGATAGGCCCGTATTCAATCTATAAGACGCACTGAAATTTTCACCCACTTTTAAGGGGGGGGGAGTGCGTCTTTACTCTGAAAAATACGGTATCAGAAGTGGGTTTCAGCAGGTTCTGACCAGTTCTGGAGAACGGGTAGCGGAAATTTTGAGTAGTTCGGACTGGCCCCGCCCCCATCTATTCTCTGCCTTCTGAGTCCCAGCTGATAAGGGAGGAAATGGGGATTTTGCAGTAACTTTCCCCTGGAGTGGGGAGGGAATGGAGATTTTACAGTTTCCTTCCCCTGGAGTGGGGTGGGAATGGAGATTTTACAGTATCCTTC
>WNWU01000013.1:22720019-22743611 GCA_012654045.1 Ptyas mucosa
AATAGAATAGAATAGAATAGAATAGAATAGAATAGAATAGAATAGAACCCTGATGGCGAACCTATGGCACGGGTGCCACAGGTGGCACACAGAGCCGTATCAATGGGCACGCGAGCATTGCCGTAGCTCAGCTCCAGTGCGCATGTGTGCGCCGGCCAGCTGATTTTGGGGCCTTTCGGTCCCACCGGAAGTTGGGAAATGGACTGTTTCCGGCCTCCCGGGGGAGGGGGGCTCCAGGGGTGTGGGGAAGGCCGTTTTCGCCCTCCCCAGGCTCCTAGAAAGTCTCTGGAGCCCCGGGAGAGTGAAAAACGAGCCTACTGGACCCACTGTGCCATAACGTGCTAAAAGCGAGGGGGCGCACATGCACAGCGGCAGGGCGCATTGAATTATGGGTGTGGGCACACACGTGGGCGACCTCGCCGTGCTCCCCCCGCTTTTGGCACGCGACGGCAAAAAGGTTAGCCATCACTGGAATAAAATAACAGAGTTGGAAGGGACCTTGGAGGTCTTCTAGTCCAACCCCCTGCTTAGCCAGGACACTGTACACCATTTCAGACAAATGGTTATCCAATCTCTTCTTAAAAACTTCCAGTGTTGGAGCATTCACAACTTCTGGAGGCAAGTTCTTCCACTGATTAATTGTTCTCACTATCAGGAAATTTCTCCTTATTTCTAGTTGCTTCTCTCCTTGATTAGTTTTCATCCATTGCTTCTTGTTCTACCCTCTGGTGCTTTGAATAATAGTTTGATTCTTCCAAGATGGTTCCACCGTGTCCAATTTTTTTTTTTAACAATAAAGGTTTTAGAAAAAAAAAAGAAAAGAAAAATAAAGTGACTTATGTTACCACCTCATCTCGTGGCCACGGCACCACGAGCAACCAAACGAAATGGGTGGCTGTGCAGGGTCTTAAGTAGGGCTTATTTTGGGGGTAGGGCTTATATTACAGGCATAAGTTAAAAAACCAAGCTAGGTCTTACTTTTGGGAAAACGGGGTATTTATGATGCAGTGTCCTAGGGTCACACGATCCCCTTCTGCGACCTTCTGACAAGCAAAGTCCACGGAGGAGCCAAATTCACTTAACAACCGTGATGCCAACTTAACAACTGCAGTGGTTCAACCGCAGTGAGTCTTTGGAGAGGGGCGGCATATAAATTGAATTAATTAAATTCACTTAACAACGGTGGCAAGAAAGGTTGTAAAATGGGGGCAAGACTCCCTTAACAACTGTCTTGCTTAGCAGTGGAAATTGGGGGGGACGACAGTTGTGGTTGTAAATCAAGGACTACCTGCCTTAATTGATCAGTGTGATCACCTTTTCTGACAGGCAGAGTCAATGGGGAAGCCAGGTTCACTTAACCCACATTAAGAAACCAAAACAACTGATTTCTTAATGTTAAGCCAAAACCAAAGCATCCTGTTTTCTTTTTTCCAAATGAAGCGTTTCAGAAGGCGACAAAATAAACAGCTCGATTCCAAAAGATTACTGGAGTTGAAGTTAATGTTAAACGGTTCCAGATGTCTTAAACGCAAACCATCTTGGATATTTATGGCCAATTTCCTTTTTTTTTTTAACCCTTAACCATAATCCCAGACTTTTAACTCCACTTTCCAATAGATTTGTCTTCAAAATTGGACAGCCACCGTATTCCTCATATATGCTCCAGGAATTGCAATCAAATTAGCCTATTTGCTAATTCTAGAGGAGTGTAAGACTTGCCATTGGTTGCTTTCCTACATATATTATAAACTTAATCCCTGCTCTTGCTAGATCTTATATTTGAGGCTGATTTTAACTGTGTTATTGTAATGTAGGTACTGATGAGTCAATGCGAAATGTTTGCATCTACCTCTGTTCGTCTTTTGGCTGTATTGTTTAAATTTTTTTTTTATTGAAAAAGTTTTACCAATACAAATTTTTCCCCCTTTCCCCCCCCCTCCCTAGCCCAACATTATAAGATACATATAAAAACAATATATAATTCCATCCCATCCCCACCCTAACCCTCCCCCTCCTCCCTCTTCCCTCCCCCCCCTTGACTTCCATTATATGCAATATTAATATTCCCAAACAATATATATGTTATTCAATCTTCCATATCTTTTTTCTATATTTACTAACATACTAACATAGTCATCTCAGCTAAAAGCGATATAATATTTTCTAGTCTGATACTTATTCTGTACATACTCAATCCATAATTTCCATTCCTGTATATACTTCTCATGCGTCTGGTCTTTTAAAAAAGCTGAAACCTTTGCCATTTCTGCAAATCCAGCCATCTTCTGGGTCCATTGGTCAACAGTCGGTAAAACATCACTCTTCCAATGTTGGGCACTCAACAACCTAGCTGCTGTCACCATATACAAAATCAATTTAGTTTCACCCAGTGTAAAGTCTTTAACTATACCCAATAGAAAAAATTGCGGAGATAAATTATTAAGGTAAAGGTAAAGGTTCCCCTCGCACATATGTGCTAGTTGTTCCTGACTCTACGGGGCAGTGCTCATCTCCGTTTCAAAGCCGAAGAGCCAGCGCTGTCCGAAGACGTCTCCGTGGTCGTGTGGCCGGCATGACTAAATGCCAAAGGCGCACGGAACGCTGTTCCCTTCCCACCAAACGTGGCCCCTAATTTTTCTACTTGCATTTTTTACGTGCTTTCAAAATGCTAGATTGGCAGAAGCTGGGACAAGTAACGGGAGCTCATCCCATTACGCGGCACTAGGGATTCGAACCGCTGAACTGCTGACCTTTCGATCGACAAGCTCAGTGTCTTAGCCACTAGGCCAACGGTCCTTTTAAATTATTAAAAGGGGCTAATTGTTTTAAATTCCAGAGGAGCTTTTTTAACGGATATACTTCCCTGTGCGTTTCGAACAACTGGAGATTTTCAATCAACGGGAAATGAGAAAAACCCTACAAAACCAACATTAACCCAAATTTTCCACAACACGCTTCCCAGGATTGGGAGGATTCTCTCAAATCTATTGCACACCTGGCAGATGTTGTATCCTAACCCTTTTTTTCCTGGCCTCTCCTGGGAATCCTGTTACTAGGTTCGCATTCATGCGATTTCCTGTTTCGGACTAGCTTTATTAATTTCATGCTCCCTATCCCCCGATATCTTGGATTATTCCAATTTTCTGTTCCAATGCAGTTTGAGTGCCACATGGAGCAAAGCGACATTTTTATGACCCTCTCCCGGGGGAAATCAGGAGTACAATAATAGAGATAAGCACCACACAAATAGGAGGCGGAACGGAGGGCCCCGTGGCCTCTTAATGCTGTCTTAAGCCTCCAATTTGCAGGCAGATAAGCGCCTAACCCAGAAGCTTCACTTTTGAGGCTGTGAAAGAAAAGAGGCAATACACTAAGTGCAGTCCCCTCACAACTTTCTACCAATCACAAAGAGGGAGGAGAGCAATATTTGGGGAGGGCGTGTTTTAATAATTTCTTTGTTTAAAAGAATATAATCTAGACTAGGAATGGTCAATATAGAACAAGGAACATAGAATCATAGGGCTGGAAGCAGTGGTGAAATCCAATATTTTTTTACTACCGGTTTTGTGGGCGTGGCTTGGCGAGCGTGGCGTGGCTTGGTGGGCATGGCAGGGGAAGGATACTGCAAAATCTCCATTCCCGCTGCACTCCAGGGGAAGGATACTGCAAAATCCCCATTCCCTCCACATTCCTGGGGAAGGATACTGCAAAATCCCCATTCCCACCCCACTCCTGGGGAAGGATACTGCAAAATCCCCATTTCCTCCGCATTCCAGGGGAAGGATATTGCAAAATCTCCATTCCCACCCCTCTCCTGGGGAAGGATATTGCAAAATCCCCATTTCCACCCCATTCTTGGGCCAGCTAGAGGTGGTATTTGCCGGTTCTCTGAACTACTCAAAATTTCCGCTACCGGTTTCTTTCTTTCTTTCTTTCTATCTTTCTTTCTTTCTTTCTTTCTTTCTTTCTTTCTTATTTGTTTATTTAAATTTGATTTATATGCTGCCCTTCTTCGGAGACTCAGGGCGGCTTACAATGCGTTAAGCAATAGCCTTCATACTATTGTATATTTATACAAAGTCAGCTTATTGCCCCCACAATCTGGGTCCTCATTTAACCTACCTTAGAAAGGATGGAAGGCTGAGTCAACCTTGAGCCTGGTGAGATTCGAACTTACAGTAATTGCAGGCAGCTGGTGTTAATCACTATGCTTTTAGTCTGCTGAGCTAAACCAGGCTCCTAGGTTTAGAGAACCAGGTTCTCTGAACTACTCAAAATTTCCGCTACCAGTTCGTCAGAACCTGTCAGAACCTGCTGAATTTCATCCCTGGCTGGAAGGGACCTCAGAGGTGTTCTAATCCAACCCCCTGCTCAAGGCAGGAAACCTTATATCATCCCTTATATCAGGGGAGTCAAACTTGATTTCATTGAGGGCCGCATCAGGGTTGTGTTTGACCTCGGGGAGCCAGGGTGGGTATGGTCGGGGTGGGGGTGGGCATGGCCAGCTTGACGTCACTCATGTCCGGGGCACCTGTGGTGGCCAAGTGCTAAGGCAGGACTTCCCTCAGACCCTCTCTCTTTCTCAGAATGAGACCCTCTCTCATGGAGCTTGCTGGCCATTGCGGCTGAAAATGGGGCCCAGGACAGCTGTGTCAGCTGTCTCCCGAGCTCCGTTTTCACTGGCAGAGGCGCCACGGGCCGATCCTTTGCTGTTTCCAGGGCAGCCCCCTCCACGGGCCTTTTATCAACCAATCAATCTAAACATCCACTTTTTTCAATGTCATTGTAACTTCGAACAGTCACTAAACAAATAGCCATAAGTCAAGAACAGCCTCTATTGGCATAATTATTTCCTTAATTAATTCTTGTCCAACCGTGTACAGGTTGGTGCGTTGGTGAAAGAAAAGAGAGAAATCAAGTACATTATCTCGGGGTGGGAGGGTGGGGTGGGGAGCTAGTAGAAAAAACCAGGATATAAACAAAAGACAGGAATGAATAATTCTACCTGCTGAGCATCCAAGGATGCACTATTATTTATCACAGCGAGGAAATGCTGCAGGGAAGAGCAAGGACACAGGATGACGATCCTACCTGGATTCACAACAACAGTCAGTTACGCAAGCTTGCTTCCAAACCAGAGCTTTGATGCAGCACAAGTCACACCTCAAAAAGGCAATAGTAAATAAGTACCTTTTCTTTCACCCAAACCGAGCTATTATGAACAAGTTACAGAATTACAGAATAATAGAGTTGGAAGGGACCTTGGAGGTCTTCTAGTCCAACCCCCTGCTCAAGCAGGAAACCATATATCATTTCAGGAAAATTGAGCTACACAACTCTGAAAACTCCAGCTGAGCTGGTCCACCTGTCTCCCCGTGCCTTCTCTCAGGCAGGAGACTCTATGCCAGTTGGTCCCCAACCTTTGTGCCTTGGCAGTCCTGCTGAGGGGGGAGAGGGGAAGTAGGCCGCATGAGTGGTGGGCTGGTGCAGATGTATGCGGCAGGCCGACACACATGTGCACAGTTTGACATGCACAAGCAGCGGGCTGGCACGCATCTGCCCAAGTGCCACTGGCCCGCCACTCACACAAGTAGAGCTGTGTGTGCCTGTGCATGCTCTCTGGCCAGCCATGCGCACAGCCCGATTCCGAATAGGACACAGCCCAGTAGTGGTCTAAGCCAGTGGTAGGTTTCAAAATTTTTTACTACCGGTTCTGTAGGTGTGGCATGGTGTGGCTTGGTGAGCATGGCATGGGAAGGATACTGTAAAATCTCCATTCCCACCCCACTCCAGGGGAAGGTTACTGCAAAATCCCCATTTCCTCCCGATCAGCTGGGACTCAGGAGGCAGAGAATAGATTGGGGCGGGGCCAGTCAGAATTTTTACTACCGGTTCTCCGAACTACTCAAAATTTCCACTACCGGTTCTCCAGAACTGGTCAGAACCTACTGAAACACACCTCTGGTCTACACCCTGGAGGTTGGGGACCCCTGCCCTATATCATTTCACACAAGTGGCTGCCCTATTTCTTATTTATTTATTAGTTCAATTTACATGCCGCCCTCCTCCGGAGACTCAGGGCGGCTTACAATGCACTTATAGCAATAGCCTTCATACTTTTGTATACACCTGCTTAGTAGGGCTTTTGGCCCCCCCCAAGCGGTGTTCTTTTTTATACAAAGTCAGCTTATTGCCCCCACAATCCGGGTCCTCAATTTACCTACCTCGGAAGGATGGAAGGCTGAGCCAACCTTGAGCCTGGTGAGATTTGAACTCGCACTAATTGCAGGCAGCTGGCAGCTAAGTGCTACATAACAGCACTTTAGTCCGCTGCACCACCAAGTCCATTTCTTCTTGAAAGCCTCACTGATGGAGCACCCACAACTTCTGGAGGGAAGCTGTTCCACTGATTAATTGTTCTAACTCTCAGGAATTTACTCATTATTTCTAGGTTGGATCTCTCCTCGATTAGTTTCCATCCGTTGCTTCTTGTTCTGACTTCAGTTGCTTTGGACAATAGGTTGACCCCGTCTTCTTTGGGGCAGTTGAAGTTAATCAAGCCTATTTGCACACGTAGCCAAACCTATAATTCCAGAACTTTAAAGACACATGGTTTACAACAGGGGTGAAATGCTACCGGTTTGGCCCGGTTCGGCCGAATCGGTAGTGGCGGTGACGGATGGTTCAGAGAACTGGTAGCGGTGGCAGGGCGAGGCTCCGCCCACCCGCCCAGTCGTCGTTACTTCCTGGTTTTAACCAGGAAGTAACTTTTTTTATCCCTCTGCACATGCGCAGAAGGCTTTGCGCATAGGGTCCAAAATTGCATGTGAATTTGCATGCAAAGCGCACACTTCCAAGTCAATAGGAAAGGTAAGTAAATTTCACCCCTGCTTTACAGATAAGGCAGCACAGAAGATCCCAGGGAACAGGGCAGAATAACCCCCGAAAGCATCCATTTTTTCCCCCGAAGAAGATTGTGACCTTTGAACAATCTCAAAGAGAAACCACACATTCATTCATCGAAGCTTGTTTGGCTTAGTGGCAAAAAAATAAAAAAAGAAGCTGTCAGCTCTTACAAAAGATAGCTACTTACAGTGCGTGACTCCAGCAAGAGTCTGATAGAAGGTGGGGGTGTCGCTGTCATCTGTGAGTGTGACATACACTCCTCCGGAGAGCAGCCAGCGGGAAAATGTGAAAGCTTCTTTGTTGTGCAACAGCCAGGATCTGAATTTTTCATAGTTTACTTTTTCGCCCTACAATAAAAGCAAAGGGGAAAGGGAAATGTGAATTGTGAAGCTTTGTTCCATTTTTTTTTAAAAGCCAAATCGACTGATTACAGCTATCGATAGAAGATAAAACAATCTTACTCAGGCTAGGCATCCTCCAGATATATTGGACACAATACACATCATCCTCAGCCAGGGGAGGGCCAGTTTGATGTAGTGGATAAGATGCTGGCCTAGAAACCAGGAAGCTGGGAGTTCTATTTCCTCCTTAGGCACGAAAGCCAACTCAGTGACTTTGGGCCAATCACCAGGAGACAGTGACTTTCTAGTTCTAGTTCTGTCTTAGAACTAGCATGAAAGCTGATTGGGTGACTTTGGGCCAATCGTCAGGAGACTGGGAATTCTAGTCCCACCTTAAACATGAAAGCTGGCTAGATGATCTTGGGCCAGTCACTCTCCCTCGGCCCAACCCACCTCACAGGGTTCTTGAATGACAGCTAAGAACAGAAGCTGAGAAGCTCACGACATTAGTTGGATTATAAAAATTATTGAAATCAACCTCTGTGTGAACTATGACCCTAATTGGTCAACCCCTCCCCTACTAGTAGACCCACTATTGATGTATAACTCTGGAGCAAACAGCCAGAGAGATGTCCTAGCCCAGTGATGGCTAACCTTTTTGCTGTCGTGTGCCAAAAGCGGGGTGGGAGTGCGGCGAGGTTGCCCATGTGTGTGCCCACACCCATAATTCAATGCACCCTACCTCTGAGCATGTGCCCCCCCTTTTAGCACATGATGGCACAATGGACCCCGTAGGCCCGTTTTTCACCCTCCCCAGGCTCCAGAGGCTTTCTAGAAGCCTGGGGAGGGCGAAAACGGCCTTCCCCACTCCCCTGGAGGCCGAAAACAGCCCATTTCCCAACTTCTAGTAGGACCAAAAATCAGCTGGCCGGTGCACACATGTGCGCTGGAGCTGAGCTATGGCAATGCTTGCGTGCCAACGGAGACAGCTCCTTGTGCCACCTGTGGCACCCGTGCCATAGGTTCGCCATCACGGTCCTAGCCCATATATCTGCATTTTCTTAAAAGATAAGATGCATGAACAGCTCTCATCTATCAGCACCCATGCATCCATCCATCCACCGTACATCCATCCATCCCTAAGAAGGGAGGGTGAGGGAAGAAGGGAGGGAGGGAGAGAAGGAAGGAAGGAAGGAAAGAAGGAAGGAAGGAGAGGGAGGGAAGGAAGGAAAGAAGGGAGGAAAAGGGGAGGGAGGTACATCACCCATCCATCCATCCATCCACCCACCCACCCACCATCTGTCTCTGTCTTTCATCATTATTATCTATCAACTACCTACCTATCTATCCCTGTATCAATCATCAATCAATCAATCAATCAATCAATCAATCATCTAATCAATCAATCAATCAATCATCTAATCAATCAATCTATCTATCTATCTATCCTGTTTCCCCCCAAATAAGATATCACCTGATAATAAGCCCAATCGGGCTTTTGAGTGCATGACAATAAGGCCAAGCGCTTATTTCAGGGTTTAGAAAAATATAAGACAGGATCTTATTTTCAGAGAAACACAGTATCTATCTATCTATCTATCTATCTATCTATCTATCTATCTATCTATCTATCTATCCATCCATCCATCCATCCACCCACCCACCCACCCACCCATCCATCTATCTATCTATTTATCTATCTATCTATCTATCTATCTATGTTTCAACATCCCATCTCCCTCCCTACTAGCCGCCGGCCATTAAAAACAAAACAAGGCAATGAACAGGTAGATCTCAAGTAAGCCTACACCTCACAGCCATAATTCTTGATGGTAAAGCAGATTAGTCACATGACTGACCTGATTTTCTGACCTTTTTTTTTTTTTGCAGCAGGTATTAAAGGAATTGCAAGCCACAAGACAAGAAAGAAATACAGGCAAGTTCTTGATTTACGACCAAAATCGAGGCAAAAAATATTGGCGGCTGAGACAGTTGTTAATGAGTTTTGCTCCATTTTACAACCCTTCTTGCCGCAGTTGTTAAGTGAATCATGGTTAGTAACACGGTTGTTAAGTGAATCTGGCTTCCCCGTTGACTTTGCTTGTCAGAAGGTCGTAAAAGGGGATCACGTAACCCCGGGACATGGCAACCGTCATAAATATGAGCAGTTACTGCTCCAACGATCGTTAAGTGTGAAAAACAGCCATAAGTCAATTTTTTCCAGCGCTGTTGTATAACTTCGAACGGTCACTAAATGAATGCTTGTAAGTTGAAGACCACCTGTAGGCAGGAAATCAAAGAGCCCTCTGTATTTGATACCCCTGCCTATTAATTGCAGCAGAATCTTAAAATGACATTTTCTCCAACTCTGTTCTTGGTGAGCTTGAGAGAAATATCCTTCAGGTCCTCGTCTCGTTTCAAAGGACGGCTGTTGTTTTCTGATTCTTTGTAACGGCAGGGTGAATACCTGGTTTTAAAAATAAAATATTCCTCCCAATTCCTTTGCCAGCAGATCAGAGAGCTGATTGTTGAACCCCGGAGCCTGCTGTTGCATTCAAAACCACCCTGAAAAAAAACTATGATTAACTTCAGGAGCCGCGTACCGGCGGTGCGTGTATTTTTAACCCTTTGGCACAAAAGGATTAGCTTCCGCCTCCAGCGAGCTTATCAGGAATAGACAGCTTGGTAAAAGAGAATACATTTCGGCGGTGGAGATGGCTAACAACAAGACAACGTCTTCGGCACAATTTTGCAAAAATACATCACTTGGGCCAAGGTGTGTGTGGGGTGGGGGAACAGACCGTGGTTATGCCTAACGGCAGAATTGATTCTTTTCTATCAGAGCGTCCCATACCTCTTACCAAGAGATGTTCTGCAGGTAACGTGTTCCAGGTTTAAATATCTATAATAGGCTTTTTACCTACAGGCAGTCCTCAGCTTATGACCACAACAGAGCCCAAAATTTATGTTGCTAAGCGAGAAATTTGTTAAGTGACTTTTGCCCCATTCTATGACTTTTCTTGTCGCATTTTAATTTCATTTAAAATTTGATGAAAAGAAAGACTAGGGGTGACATGATAGCAGCCTTCCAGTATTTAAGGGGCTGCCACGAAGAAGAGGAAGTCAAACTATTCTCCAAAGCAGCGGTCACCAACCAAAAGAAAATTCGGTGGTCCGCAGAAACATTGTTTGCATTTTTTTATATTGCACTAAATCAGGGGTCCTCAACCTACGGCCCCTGGGCCGGATACGTGCAATGAACATTTGTGTTGCTGCAGAGAGTCTCCCCCATTGGGGTCTTTTTGTGTGGGTCAGAGGGGGGCAGAAATTCCGACTTGGGGTCTGCTTTGGCCTCCTGGTGTGGGGCTTTGGGCAAAGGCTGGAGGGAAATGCTGCTAGTGGTGAAGAGCCGGAGGACCTTGTTCCAGTGGGACTGCATCATGGCCTGGAACTGGCTGACCATCTCAGCCCGCTGAGCCTCCAGGTGCCGGCACCTGGCCTTGCACTCCCGCAGGTGTTTGGAAAGCCTATGCTCGTAGTCCTCAGTGAGGTGCTTCTGCTGAGCCTCCTTCTCAGTCAGATCCAATTTGAACTGAGTTGTTTTGCCAACTCTTTTTCATGGTGGCTGCTTAGCTCCAGCAACTGCTTCCTGTTGGGGCCCTAAGGAGCCCGGGCAGGCAGGCGAGGAGTAGCGAATAGAGGCTGGCAAGACGCCCCTCAACGTGAGTGACATCAAGTTAGCCAGGCCCACTCAGTCACATGATCACCCAGCCAGTCATTAGGCAGATCATATTAGTGGTCCACGGGATTTAAACTTATGAATTTAGTGCTCCCTGAGGTCCGAAAGGTTGGTGACCCCTGCTCCAAAGCACCTGAAGGCTAGACAATGGATGGAAACTAACCAAGGAGGGAAGCAACCTGGAACTAAGGAGGGATTTCCTGGCAGCTAGAACAATTAATCAGTGGAACAAGTTTCCTCCAGAAGTTGTGGGTATTCCAAAACTGGAAGTTTTTAAGAAGAGATTGGACAACCGTTTGTCTGAAATGGTATAGGGCAGTGATGGCTAACCTTTTTGCCATCGCGTGCCAAAAGCATGGGGAGCATGGAGGGGTTGTGCGCGCATGTGCCCACACCCATAATTCAATGCCCCCCCCACATCCCGCATCCCCACGCATGCACACACGACCCCCTGCGCTACCCCCGCTTTTGGCACATGACGGCAAAAAGGTTAATGGTGGGTCCGGTAGACCCGTTTTTTGCCCTCCCCAGACTCCAGAGGCTTCCTTGGTGCCTGGGGAGGGTGAAAACAGCCTTCCTCACCCTCCCAGAGGCCGGAAATGGCCCATTTCCCAACTTCCAGTGGGACCGAAAGGCCCAAAAATCAGCTGGCCGATGCGCACATGTGTGCTGGAGCTGAGCTAGGGCAACACTCATGTGCCCACAGATATGGCTCCGTGTGCCACCTGTGGCACCCGTGCCATAGGTTCGCCATCACGGGTATAGGGTTTCCTGCATAAGCAGGGGGTTGGACTAGAAGACCTCCAAGGGTGGACCTGGCTGAATCCCTGCCTCTGGCACCACATCTTCTCCAGCCTCCTCACTGTCTGATTCGAGTGCCAGCTGCACAGGCTGCTGGCGCAGCATCACACCAGCCTCCTCGCTGTCGGAATCAGCTACTAGCTGCCCAGGCCGCTGACAGGCCACAACAGGAAGAGAAGGCTGACAGGAGATATGACAGCAGCTTTCTAATACCTGAAGGATCCTCACTGGAAAGGTATGGATTTATAGGTATGGATTTATTCTTCATAGTCCCCACAGAGAGGACCAGAACAGATAAGTTGAACCTTCTATTACAGAGAGGGTTCCAAACTTGATATAAGGAGAAATTTCCTGTTCATGACAACTACAGGTAGTCCTCAACTTACAACAGTTCATTTAGTGACTGTTCAAAGTTACAAAGGCATTGAAAAAGGGACTTATGACCATTTTTCACACTTACGACCTTTTCAGCATCCCCATGGTCACATGATTTACGTTTGGATGATTGACAACTGGCTCAGATTTATGACGGTTGCAGTGACCCTGAGACGTGTGATCCCCTTTTGAGATCTTCTGACCAGCAAAATCAATGGGAAAAACAGACTCACTTAACAACCGTATTTAAGAACTGCAATGATTCAATTAACAAACGCAGGCAAGAAAAGTCATAAAATGGAGCAAACTCACTTAACAAATTTCTCCCTTAACAACGTAAATTTTGGGCTCAGTTGTGGTCGTACGTTGAGGACTACCTGTATGAAGCGGTGGAACAGCTTCCTTATTGTAATCTGGAATCCTGCCCCTGTGGAGTTCAAACTTATTTATTAGATTTTACCCCATCTTTATTACTTTATTAGGTAACTCATGATGGCGAATACAGCAATAGCAATAGCACTTAAGACTTATATACCGCTTCACAGTGCTTTACAGCTCATTCTAAACGGTTTACAGAGTTAGCATATTGCCCCCAACAATCTGGGTCCTCATTTTACCGACCTCGGAAGGATGAAAGGCTGAGTCAACCTTGAACTGGTCAGAATCAAACTCCTAGGAGTGGGCAGAGTTTGCCTGCAATAACAGTAGCTCCTAGACTTATATACCACTTCACACTGCTTTAGAGCCCTCTCTAAGCGGTTTACAGAGCCAGCATCTTGCCCCCAACAACCTGGGACCTCATTTTAATATACACAATAGGTAATACTCCTTCCTCCTCCTTTTTTCCCTACAACAAGTTGGGCTGAGAGGGAGGGACTGGCCCAAAGTCACTTAGCTGGCTTTCATGCCTAAAATAGGACTAGAACTCACAACCTCCTGATTTCTAAGTCAGCGCCTTAACCACTATCCCAAACTGACTGCAATTTCAGTATCTTTGCTGATTTTCAAAATTCCATTTGAAATTGAAATCTGGATTGCTGCCTCTCTGGGATGCTCTGGGCCAGAGGTTGACTTGGAAGGGCCGAGGTTCCTTCCAACTCTATGATTCTTCATCTGGCACTGTTATGTTTTGAGAAGATCTGATGTTCCCAGGGAGACAAAGCCCCCACTGAATGTGTCCAGAGACTTAGATTGAGCCTTCTCAAGGCATGAAAAGAAAACTGCCGTGTCCCAGGCAGCTGTGACTGCAGCTGGCAAGTCGTCAGCTGGCTTAGTTGCCTTGCCAAGTATCGAAAGCACAACTGGCTGCCAAACGGACATCTGGTGCCAGCCGCCTCTCTCACCCCACCCATAAGGCGAAATCCAAATGCCAATAACCACATACGGGAACTGATCACAAAATACTGACTGCTCTTAGAAGCATTTTCCATATATTAACTTGTTGCAATACTGGTACTCCTCGGCTTGCAACAGCTCATTTAGTGACTGCTCTAAGTTGGCACTGAAAAAAAGAGACCCATTTTTTCACACTTATGACCATTCCCGGGGTCACGTGATTTACATTAGGATCCTTGATAACCGATTCACATTTATGACGGTTGCAGTGCCCCGGAGTCCAGCCATTCATCTTTTGCGACCTTCTGACCAGCCAAGTCAATGGGGAAGCCAGATTCACTTAACAACCGTGTGACTAATTTAAGAACTGCAGTGATTCCCTTAACGAACATGGCAAGAAAGTCGTAAAATGGGGCAAAACTCACTTCTCACTTAGCAACATAAATTTTGGGCTCAATTGTGGTCGCAGAATGAAGACTACCTGTACTCTAGAGACAAGGGGTCCAATCTTGGCAACTTTAAGAGCTGTGTACTTCAGCTCCCAGAATTCCCCAGCCAACTATGCTGAAGTCCAGTGGTCTTAAATTTACCAAGGTTGGAAAGCTCTGACCTAGAGTGAATTCTAGCTTTCCTTTACAGTCATGGCAAAAAGCGTGTAAAACTTCCACTTCGCTTAGCAACAGAAATTCTGGTCCAACTGTTATCTAAAATCGAGGACTATCTGTATTTAAATGTCCCTGTTGTGACTGGGTAATGAATTTGTGTGTTATTACCAAAGCAAACAAAAAACCTTTATCCAACTCTGGGTGATTTACCCAGATGTAAGAAGCAATGGACTTGTTCTGACCTAGGCTTCCCCATCAGCACGAAACCGAGTCCTCGTCCCGATAAGCCCCTTTTGTTTAATGTACAGTGAATTCCTCTCCAGCAAACTCTTTCCTCTCCCACAGTCTTTCAAGATAGTTCACCATTACCGACCTTTATCAGGCTTGGAGAGTGGTCAGGCCGGTATCTTTCAGACGGCCGGCAATACTTGGCAAGAATGCAGGAATGAACTGATTGTCTCCTGCAAACTCCCCTCCCTTTTCGCTCCTCTTTTATTCCCTCTGGGAGGGCCCATTCATTGTCCACCTGCGGCCTTACTTCTAAGTCGACCCTTGTTCTTTAGCTGTTCCCTTCGTCTGGCAACTCTGCGCATGCGCACACTGGGAACAGGCTCCAGCTGTTCATCTGCCTCACTGATGGTCTGACTCCGAAGGCAGCTGATAACTGGCATAAGACCACGGCCCCCTCTCTGCCTCCGACGCAGAGCCCTCATCAGAGCCTTCCCCAGACTCCAGGACTGGCCCATTTTCCTCCCCAACCTCCTCACTGTCTGAATCTGGGCCACAACAGAACTAATCTAGTCTTTCCCTGAGCAAAACAAGCTAACCCACACTAAGCAGAACACTAGAATTATTCTTTCTTTTCAACCCAAAAGCGCCACGACAAAAAGACACCCTCTTCCCATTAAGAAGGTATGGGCCCAGGTAGCATGCTACTTTTTGGGAGAAAACTACTACCTGGTTCTCATCTTTGGTACTTACATAACTATCCTCGTAACAGGAAGAAAGTCACAAACAGCCCATCAGAGATGCTTATCTGTTTCGCCCACACACAGAGGAGGAAAGGAGGAAATCTGCCATCACAAATGGCCTTGTTTGACACTGGAAAAGCAGCCATCTTGGCCGACACAGAGAGAGACGGGGACACACAATGGATCCTTTACATAAGCATATATAGCGAGTGGAAGTGCCAAGTTTATAGCTAAGGCAGATGATCTGAGAATCCGTTATAGCAAACAGATTGGGGGTATGCAATGTATTTACCCGGATGCGGATTTATTTAATTTTTTTTGTACCATGTGCATATTTTACTACTGAATTTTCCTTTCATCTATTTTACCCTGGACTTATATCCTGTACAAATGAAGGCGAATATACGTGTCCCGGGATTTTTTGAGAGATCCTTGATACTCTCTGAACGTGCTTGTTTTCTTGCAGATGTTTTATTACCCAAACATCATCAGTGCTGGCAAATACTTACTAACAGTGACAATGTTACCTAGTTGGGAAATGAAATGTCTGCAAGAAAACAAGGAAGCTCAGAGAGCACCAAGGATTTGCACAATCCTTCCTGCTCCTCCTCCTCCTGTCTGCAATCCTCGCTCACTTCTAGCACTGATGATGTTACAAAGTTGGGTAATGAAACGTCTGCAAGAAAACAAGCAAGCTCAGAGAGCACCAAGGACCCCTCCTTTCAATCCTGAGCTACAAATATTCTCCTTTATTGGCAGATTTTTTTTTATTTAAAAAAGGTGAGAAAAGTCTACCTCAGCATCTACTTCTGTCCTACTATCGCAGCACCATTGAGAGTGTCCTGACATACGGCATTCTTGCATGGTATGGGAGCAGCTCTGTGGCGGACAGAAAAGCTCTACAGAGAATCATTAAAACTGCCCAGAATATCATCGGACTCCAGCTACCAGCCCTGGACGACATCTTCGAATATCGCTGTTTGAGAAAGTTGCAGAACATTCTCCGAGACTCTTCCCATCCTGCTTACAATCTTTTTGGACTGTTGCCTTCTGGCAGAAGATACAGAACAATTAAAACTCGGACCTCACGTTTTCTGAATAGTTTTTATCCCAGAGCTATAATTGCACTCAACCATGAACTAAAGGGCCACCATCCGTGACCTGTTGGACAGTATTACTTGGTCTGTTGTCTGGATGTTTGGGTGGTTTAGGGGTGGGGAATTTGTGGTGGGTGGGAGTGTGTCTGGGGATTGTTATGTGTGTTGGACCTGCTCTTTGGGTGTTAAGTGAATTTCATTGTACAGATATGCTGTGTATACACGTACAATGACAATAAAGTTAGTTAGTTAGTTAGTTAGTTATTGAAACACCTGGATGATACAATATGGTGAACACATCTAGTGCCGAAAAGAGAGCATGCGCGCATGCAAGCATGCTCCTCTGGGACGCGACCAGTGGTGGGATTCAGCCAGTTCGCACCACTTCGGGAGAACCGGTTGTTAACTTTCTGAGCAGTTTGGCAAACTGGTTGTTGGAAGAAAACATTAGGGCAGAGAACTGGTTGTTAAATTACTTGAATCCCACCACTGGACGCAACCCGGAAGAGGAGCTGCCCAGAGGGCATGTGCGCGCCGGAAAATGCACTTCCGGTTTCCAGCGGGTGCATGCGCACCGGCCAGCTAGACTTCCGGTTTCTGGTGCGCATGCATGTGTGACGATCAGCTGGCCGGCGCACAAGCTCACGCCAGAAAACGGAAGACCAGCTCTTCCAGTTTCTGGCAATGCCGCACACACGAAGGTCAGCTGATGGTTGCACACGCATGCACACCAGAAACTCCTGTAAGAGGAACAGGCAACGCTGCACGTGCCAGCCAGCATGACTCCATGTGCCACTTCGAACACATTCGCCATCACAGACATAGGGTGGTTTTTTTCCCATTTGTTTTAAATCAAAACCACTGAAGAAAGGGCTGACCTGCTCGACAACAGCATGTCATCTAACGTCCTGACGGAATCTTTCCCATGGGCCGAGGGAAGAGTGCGTGTTTCCGATCAACTTTCAACACACATCGCCTCAAATTAGATTGACAATACAAGGGGAGCGACTGACGGGCTTTGCAGAATTTTAATCCTCGGCTATGCCGATGTTTTAACTGCGCTCTCTCCTGCTGCTTTTCACAGACAGAATTTTAATGAGATCCAAGCCCAGGGGGTGGTGCAAAGGATGGCCAGCAGAAAGCCAACAACTTTGCACCTCGGGACTTAATTATGAAATTGGAATGCTGTCCTGTCACGGGACCATGGGGATGCGACAACAATTGTTAAGTGTGAAAAACAGTCATAAGTCCCTTTTTTCCCTGCCAGCGTAAATTTCAATGGTCGCTAAATGAATGGCTGTAAATTGAGGACCACCTGGATCCCATAACTGTTTGCAGAAAGATACAATCTGGGTCTTCCTTTTGGGCTGGAGTTTTATTTTTGTTTTTTTTATTTGATTTATATGCCGCCCTTCTCCGGAGACTCAGGGTGGCTTACAATGCGTTAAGCAATAGCCTTCATACTTTTTGTATATATTTATACATAGTCAGCTTATTGCCCCCACAATCTGGGTCCTCATTTTACCTACCTTTGAAAGGATGGAAGGCTGAGTCAACCTCGCGCCTGGTGAGCTTTGAACTTGCAGTAATTGCAGGCAGCTGATTGTTAATAACAGTGTTTTAGTCTGCTGCGCTACCAGGGCTCCTGGTTTTGAAATTACAATGGTTCCCTGTGAAATTACCATGTTTTCCCCAAAATAAAACCCTTATATTTTTTGAACCCCCGAAATAAGTACTTGGCCTTATTTTCGGGGAGGTCTTATTATTTTGGCGCAAGTGGAGCAAGACGGGGATCCTCTTGCCGTCTTACCAGATTTCCAGCTCTGTCTCCCTAACCCTACCCAGAGGAAATGGCAGGGACCGGCTATGCATACATTTAAATATTTTCAGGGAGTGCTTATTTTCAGGAGGGGGCTTATTTTAGCACATGTGCTCAAAAGCCCGATTGGGCTTATTATCAGGGGAGGTCTTATTTTCGGGGAAACGCGGTACAATAAGCAAAAACTGGGGATTCAATTGTGAGTGTTCGGTGAGGATTACCTGCATAATTTCTCCTTTACTTCCTTGCTACTTTTTTATGACTTATAAAACTAGGTACTGTGTTTCCCCGAAAATAAGACGTCCCCGGATAATAAGCCCTCCCTGAAAATATTTAAGCACATGTGCAGCCGGTCCCCGCCATTTCCTCTGGTTAGGGTTAGGGAGACAGAGCTGGAAATCAGGTAAGACGGCAAGAGGAGCCCCATCTTGTTCCATGCACCCCAAAATAATAAGACCTCCCTGAAAATAAGGCCAAGCGCTTATTTCGGGGTTCAAAAAAAATATGAGACAGGGTTTTATTTTCAGGGAAACATGGTAGATCCCTATCTCCTAGCCCTTTCCCTCCTATCCTTGCCACTTCAAACCCTTATGTCACACATTTAACTTCTTAAATACAAGGAGCATTAAACCAAAGTCTGTTATATCAAAGGCTTACTCTACAATACATGAGTAGAGCCAAAGTAAATATTTATGGAACAAGGGATGCGTTGGCCAGATGACAGCAGAGCCTGCTCCAGTTAAATTGTCTCTCAAGCTATCACCAACTGTTTTTCAGGAGCAGTATTTAAAATTAGTATGTGATATGATTTAATACAGTGATATGATTTAATACATTACATTAAAAAAAAATTAATGCAGCAGTAATACCAAAATTAGCACCATTAAAAGAGGGTTGATATCAAGGCAGAATAATGATACTACTGAAAAGAAGAGAAATGAATTGAATATTAAATAGAAAGTGGATAATTGTCAGGAATTACCTCCGAGAAGCATTTTTTTAGACATTCAGGGACTTTTCCATCAATTATGAGAAGCATCCTCTCCATCTCTTCACGGGCAACATGGCTCCCAGATTCATTAGAAAAGAGGCTGAAAATATCTGAGAGAGAAGACAAAATAATGTACACAGAGCACAGTAAGTATTTCTGTGCAAGTCAGAAATGGTGACAGAGCTGGTGACGTCCATTATTTGGTATCATTTTAGAAACAGGAATAGTTACACTCTTAAAATCTTTTTTTTTTTTACAAAAAATCTACACCGCTGTTCTTAAAGTCATCTGATATTTCCATTGCAAAAGGCATGGCATTTTATATAAAATAATTTTATGTAAAATAAGTATCACAAACAACGTCTAGATCAGTGTTTTCTAACCTTGGCAGCTTGAGGATGGGTGGACTTCAACTCCCAGAATTCCTCAGCCGTCCCGCTTGGTCAATAGAAAAGGAAGACTCCCAAAGCCATGGCAGTTGAAAGCCAAGTGGTTACAGTGAAGCAAAGCCAAATCTGGCATTTCATGGCCAAACCAAACAGTTAACTTTCCCCCTTGTGATCTGTCTGCCCCCCCCCCAGTGACTAATCATATTCAAACTAATTGTTTTATAACAGTCCCCAGCTATGAGGGGGCTTGGAGGTGCTGCATTCCATTGGACTTGACCTTGGAACAGTTCTCTGCTCTCATGGGACTGTTTTCAGGTTTTTGGTTTCCTTTTTCGCCCCCCATTCATCCCAACCTACAGCTCCCTCCCTTCCCCCCTTACTCATGAGAGCCTAGCATCTAGCTAAGCAGGACTGGTGCAGTGGGATGGCAGGTCTGACAAGGACTCGTTTTGGTGTCAGAAATCTAAGCTGGTGATGCTTTTCAACCAGGCTCTTAACTGAAATGAATAGGATGGGATAGGGATAGGGATAGGGATAGGGATAGGGATAAGCCGAGGTGGCGCAGTGGTTAGAGTGCAGTACTGCAGCTACTTCAGCTGAGTGCTAGTTCAGCAGATCAGCGGATCAAATCTCACCGGCTCAAGATTGACTCAGCCTTCCATCCTTCCGAGGTGGGTAAAATGAGGACCCAGATTGTTGGGGGCAAGATGCTATTTAATATACTGTCTTTGGTGTAAGCCACCCAGAGTCCTCGGAGAGTGGGTGGCATAGAAATATGAATAATAAAATAAATAAATAAAATAAATAGGGATAGAAATGGAGTGGAAGGGAAGGGAGGGAAGGGAAGGGAAGGGAAGGGAAGGGAAGGGAGCGGAACGGAACGGAACAGAACAGAACAGAACAGAACAGAACAGAACAGAACAGAATAAGAGAGTTGGAAAAGACCTTGGAGGTTTTCTAGTCCAATCCCATGCTCAAGGAGCAAACCATATATCATTTCAGGCAAATCGAGCTACACAGCTGTGAAAACTCCAGCTAAGCTGGTCCACCCGTCTCCCCGTGCCTTCTCTCTCTTCCAAATATGACTGGTACTTATCCCAAAGGTGCTTTTTCCAAAAGCTCGACTGGACTTTCTTGGAGGTTCCCGCCCCCCCACCTTTGAAACCATTTCCCTTATCATCCAAAAAGCTGCTTGAGTTCTTCTTCTTCTTCTTCTTTTCCCAGTTCTTCTTCTGTTCAGAACCGAGGAAGCTTCTTGGATGAGAAGGGAAACGTTTTCAAAGAAAAAAAAGCAAGAAAGTCCCATTGCCCTTTTGGGAAAAGCCACCACGGGACAACCGTGACCTGGTTGAGAAGTGACTTGATACTTACATTTGGCTTTCTCTTCATCTCGGCCCCTCGTCAGCAGGACTAAGCCTACTATCAGGTTATTGAAATGTAGACCTTTCGATGTGCCACCAAAAGAACAGTATATGACCTGAAAGAAAATAGGAGAAACATGTCAACCTGGGCAAGATCAGAAGAGGAAACTCTCGGGGCCTTCCTGCATGACCCACTGCGGAGATCAAAAACAAAGAGAGCCTAGAAGTCATTCTGCCGAATCTATTCTTTACGGGTTTTAAACAGGGGGGCTGCAAATCAAGATGACCCCATTTCAAAGCCGGCCTCTGTCATGAACTCACCGGGTGGGCTTCGTCAAAGAGCTTCCCCTTTGTAATCTGGGAAGAAAATGAGGCCAGCCTGCTTTAGAAGGTGATGGGCTCATAACCTCATAAGTGCCCGTGAAGCATTTTGTATATTTGAAAGCGTTCGGCCAGCGATAACTTTGATGAGTGGATTGGCCCCAATTCAGTGGCCTCTGGTGCTCAGGAAGGTGCTGTCCACTTCGAAACGCATCTAGGCTGCTGTGGTCATCTTTTCGTTTCTCAGCTTGCCACACTGTGTGTGTGTGTGTGTGTGTGTGTGTGTGTGTGTGTGTGCATGTGCGTAGAGTAGGAGTGTCAAACTCAAGGCCCACGGGATGCTTAGATCTGCGGGGCCGCCCTGGAAACAGCAAAAGACTAGCCCACAGTGCAGTGGTGAAAATTCAATTTTTGTTTACTACCGGTTCTGTGGGTGTAGCAGGGGAAGGATACTGTAAAATCTCCATTCCCACCCCACTCCTGGGGGAAGGATACTGCAAAATCCCCATTCCCACCCCACTCTGGGGCCAGCCAGAGGTGGTATTTGCCGGTTCTCCAAACTACTCAAAACTTCCGCTACCGGTTCTCCAGAACCTGTCAGAACCTGCTGGATTTCACCCCTGCCACAGTGCCTGTACCAGCTAAAACAGAGCCTGGGCAGGCGGCAGCCACCCCAAACTCTGTTTTTGCTGGCAGAGGGCTGCAGGAGATCGTCGAAGCCGAAAACGGATCCTGGATGAGCAATTTGACATCTACACTGGCCACGCCCGTCCCGCCACCCCTAGATCAAACACAACCCTAATGTGGCCCTCAATGAAATCGAATTTGACACCCCTGGTGTCGAGGCTTGGAATGTCAGACCAGACAATAACAACAAATTGTCCCGTGGGAACCAAGGTCATCTCAACAGGTGCTGGTTGGAGACTGGAAGGAGTTGCCGGGGAGACGCCAGAACACCTGATTGGACAATGTGACCTGTGACAAGGAGGGAGGGGAACATCCATTCTTTAATTATATAAAAACCGCGGGACATATTTAGAGGTGGTTCCAGGCGGCGGGGATAAAACGTGACGCGCGGAGGCCAAAAATGCAATGTGCAGAGGCGGTGATCGGCGGCGATGTGCTGTGGTGATCCCCCCAGCCTAAAACAGAGTTCGGAGGCCAAAAACGCGAGGCACGGAGGCAGCGATGGTCTGTGGCAATCCCTGCAGCCTGGAACAGCTGATTGGGGGTATTCTGGGAGGCCGATCCACTTGCCAATCAGCTGCTCATGCTGAATCAGGCTGCGGTAATGTGCTGAAGCTGACCAGGATGTTTGCTATTTGCTGCAAGGACGCTAGCCAGATGAATACCGATGGATGCCGGTAGACAGAGACATGATTTTTTTTTCTTGTTTTCCTCCCCAAAAACTAATGTGCGTCTTATACTCCGGAGCGTCTTATACTCCAAAAAATACAGTAAATGCCACACACAAGAATAGGCCAAATCACACACTCTGCTAGAGAGAACATCCCTAAGGTTGGGCTCCAGTATGACTCCGAAAGTTCGGAAGACAAAACCTCTGGTCCCAGTGATCGACCCAGATTGGATCCTGCAACATTATACTGGGGCGCATAAACGTATTCGCCTTCCCTGTACTTGTCTTCGTCCCCAAGCCTCTTTCACTCGTTTATCCTGATCACACATGCCCCGTGTATCATATCACTTATTAGCTCCTGTCCAGGTTGAAGTGCAAGGTGATTATTTATAGGCTCTAGAAGTCATGTGAGAAGTCACCCTGGGACAAACCTCCCCTTGCTTTTAAAATAAAAATAACGTGGCCTGCCCTGTAGCTCCAACCAGAAGCCTCAGCAATGGCACGATTGGCCGATTCAGAAGCACAGAAGCAATTGGGAAAATGTGACCATTCTAGACTAGGCCAAGTCCAAAAAATGCCAGGGGATTTCTAGAAGCCTGGCACTCTGACAAATCAGCCATCAATAGACACATAGGAATGAACAACATCTGTAGACTATGCAAAAGAGATAATCAATCAGCCCAAAACCAGGACAAAAACACTCCAGCACCTCTCCACCAGGAATCAGCACCCAGATCACCCTAGATTAATTCCAAGGTCAACTTCAGATCAACAATCAACTAAGCAATACCCCAACCAAGAAACTGCCAAAGAGCCATCAGTAAACAGTCCAACCAAAGAATCTCTAAGACCGCCCCTAACCCACACAGACAGGCAAGTCAGCAGAATATAAAACTGACAGCACACTGCACACCCTACTAGCACTGATGATGTTACCTAGTTGGGTCTGCAAGAAAACAAGCAAGCTCAGAGAATTTTGTCTTAAGTGGTATATAGGGGTTCCTGCCCAAGCAGGGGATTGGACTAGAAGACCTCCAAGGTCCCTTCCAACTATTCTATTCTATTCTATTCTATTCTATTCTATTCTATTCTATTCTATTCTATTCTATTCTATTCTATTCTATTCTATTCTACTCTACTCTACTCTACTCTACTCTACTCTACTCTACTCTACTCTACTCTAC
>WNWU01000013.1:22750862-22828929 GCA_012654045.1 Ptyas mucosa
TAGAATAGAATAGAATAGAATAGAATAGAATAGAATAGAATAGAATAGAATAGAATAGGAATAGAATAGAAATTTTTTATTGGCCAAGGGTGATTGGACACACAAGGAATGTGTCTTGGTGCATACGATCTCAGGGTACATAAAAGAAAAATAACATGCTAACATGTTCTAACATGTTTAGCTTCCTCTATGGGACACGAGTAGAAGCATCTCAAAAAATTGCAGCATCTCCATGCCAACATCCATGTTGTTAGGTATCTGATGGAGAGAATGCAGACCAAAAACCCTAAAAAAGCATTATTTTCCCTGCCTTCAAAGCCAGATAACACTGGTGGTCCTTCAAGTGTGTGATTTGTCTGCTGTAATGCATAGGTTGCTTTATTTTCTTGGATCAACCACTAAATCACTGTTTCGAGGTTTTATGCTCTCCCGGTATCACAATAATGAGTTTTTAAGCCACCGTAGACGGATCGATATCAAATGGATGTCCCAAACAGAAGGATTGAGATGAAACGCCAAGGCGAGAGCCTAGCATTTTTCACGCCCTGGCAACCCTGGGGCTCAAGGGCTCCAAATTCTGTCCCCCTCGATGGAAAGCTCTTCAATCTGCAGCTCAACTTCTCTGCAAGGTTTATTGTGAAGAAATTACCGTACTTTTCGGAGTATAAGACGCACTTTTCCCCCCACTAAAAGAGGGTGGAAATGTTGGTGCATCTTATACACCGAATACAGCCATTTGTGGCCTCCCAAAATCCCGCCCCGCGCATCCTGTTTTCACCAATAACAGGCCTGTTTTGTTTTGTTTTTAAATTTGATTTATATACCCGCCCTTCTCTGGAGACTCAGGGCGGCTTACAATGCGCTAAGCAATAGCCTTCATACTTTTGTATATTTATACAAAGTCAGCTTATTGCCCCCACAAACCGGGTCCTCAATTTACCTACCTTAGAAAGGATGGAAGGCTGAGTCAACCTTGAGCCTTGGTGAGATTTGAACCTGCAATAATTGCAGGCAGCTGATGTTAATAACAGGGTGCTTCAGACCACTGTACTATCCAAGGCTCTTTTTTGCAAAAACGGGGCCTGCAGAGGGTTTGGGAGACCTGCAGAGTGCTCCTGGGGGCTGGGGAGGGCAAAACCTTTTCTTTTCTTGTTTACCTCTTCAAAATCTTGGTGCGTCTTATACTCCGGTGCGTCTTATAGTCCAAAAAATACAGTATATCATCCCATCTTTCTCCATGTCACAGTGTCTAAGCTGGCATTCAACTACGGGTAGTCCATGCGTTACAACAGTTCTCTTAGTGACTGTTCAGAGTTACAACAGCATTGAAAAAGGGGGCTTTTAACCGTTGTTCGCACTCACGATGGTTGCAGCATCCCCAATGGTTACGTGATCAAATTTCAGACGCTTGATAACTGACTCAGATTTATGACGGTTGCAATGCCCCGGGGTCACGCGATCCCCTTGTGCGACCTTCTGACAAGCAAAGTCGGTGGGGAAGCCAGACTCACTTAACAACCGTGTTACTAACTTAACAACTGCAGTAATGCACTTAACAATTCTGGCAAGAAAGGTTGTAACATGGGCCAAAACTCACTTAACAACTGTCTAAGTTAGCAACAGAAGTTTTGGGCTCAATTGTGGTCGTAAGTCCAGGGCTCTCTGTATTTGAGGCATGGACTAGGCTGGATCACAGTAAAGTGAATAAAAGGATCTCTCGATCCTGTAGCCCAGATTTTGCAGACCTCATCTATTATAATCCTTGTTTTGTCTTCCTTGAAAATACATAAAGCACACAGGACAACCTACAAGCCACTTTTAAAGCTAAGCCGGCAGTCGTGGTATTTTTTAAGGGTTACATAGCTGACTCCTCTTTATAATACTCAATCCCTGCTATTAATATTTCTCCGTGCCAGAGAAGAAAAGGCTTAATGTCTTCTAAACAGATCTGCTTATGTTGCAATTAATAGCGGTGGCTGCATTTGGAGGGAAGAAAGGAAAAGCATCCTCTGGTGGAGCTGATGCATCCCCTTGAAGTGGAGTTTACCAAGCTGTGAACTATGTATCTTGGTGTGATTTGAGAAGTTTATTTATTAATTTTATTTGTATCCCACCTTTATTAGTTTTACCAATAGAACATATCCAACACACCTTCTTCTTCCTATTGTCACCATAACAACAACCTTGTGAGATGGGTTGGCTGAGACAGTGGGATTGGCCCATGTTCACTCAGCTGGCTTTCATGGCTAAAGCAGGATTAGAACTCACAGTCTCCTGGTGATTGGCCCAAAGTCGCCCAACTGGCTTTCATTGTTAAGGTGGGACCAGAACTCACAGTATCCTGGTGATTGGTTCAAAGTCACCCAACTTGCTTTCATGGCTCAGGCGGGACTAGAACTCACAGTCTCCTGGTGATTGGCTCAATGTTGCCCAGCTGGTTTTCATGGCTAATGAAGGACTAGAACTCATCATCTCCTGCTTTCCATCTTGGTGTCTAAACTACTAATTAGATGACTAACAGATCCCAGCCAAGGACAAAGCTTTACCTTGGTTATTCCCCAACACCCATCACTAGATCTTGGTCTCAACTGCAATTAAAGGAGAGCCACGAATTAAGTCCCTCTGAGTTAAAATGTCTACCATGTGCTTAATCTCCTCCCAAAGGTTGCACATTACTCCATCGGCCACAAAGGGATTATTCAATAACCCCTCAAGTGGAATTCAATGTTCTCAGAGAAAGCATGTCCAGGATGGAGAAAATGCTCTTTGGGAGATGGGGAAATTCTTCCTTTAAACCAGGTCGGGAGGACTTCCAGGATTTGCTCCAAAGAAGATGGGAGGACTTCCACTCCCAGGATTCCCTAGCCAACATGGGCTGGCTGGGGAATCCTGGGGAGGTGGAAATCCATCCGTCTTAAAATGGCCAAGATGGAAAAACCCTGCTCTAAACTCTTCAGAAAGGAAAGCAGCTGTCAGGAAAAAAAGAAAGAAAAAAAAAGAAAGAAAAACTGTATCTGCAATCAGGTGTTTGAAGAAATGCTGCCTTAAAAGAGTGGGGCAAATTTACCAAAGGAGCACAAATGAAAACCACAAGTTTCTCAAAGAGGTAAGTCTATTAAAGGCCACGTGGGACATGAACACAACGTACATACCTCACCATCTCATTTTAGTGCCTGGGTGGTTTGCGCTGACCTTGTGCATCTTCTCCCATTGAACAGGAAGCCAACTGAGATCAGTGACTCAGCTTTGAGAGGGGCTCAGAGGTTAAAACCACAGTCAATACACTGGGTTCCTTCCTTAACTACACAGGATGTGGGTTCATCTACAGGTAGTCCTCGACTTACGACCACAGTTGGGACTGGGAAATGTGTTGTTAAGAGGTATGGCCATTAAATGAGGCATCACATGACTGCATCCAATTTTATGACTTCTTTCGCCATGGTCGTCAAGGGAGACATCCTGTGGTCACCATTTGTGATCTTCCTTGCTGGGGTAGGAAGCCCCCCCACCCAAGAGAATGAAATATTTTGGAGAGTATTAAAAGAGGCAGAATATTATATTTCCCCAAAGGGGAAATGGAAAAACATGATCTTAAAGGCAGAAAGTATCCCTCTCTTCCTGCATAATGAAACAGCCTCCAGCAGATGCCTGAAGTCTTTAGAGATGGATATTTTATGCCCATTAAGAAAGACTGGGCCACTCTATTCACAAACAAAAGACCTTCAGCTCCAGTTGATGGGATTAAGTAGGACAGGATGTGATCTTTTAGGACATAATAGGATTAACCCACCACCATTAGAATAGCAAAAGACATAAGGCTCACTACATTGCACAACCCCCTGGAGCATCTCAGAACCCTATAAAAATTCATGTACTCATCAAACCAATTTGTCAGCTGTCCCAGAACTACATGCTGTGGTTGGTTTTGCTCATCAATAAACAGAGTCCTTCTTTCCAATTGGCCTCCATTTTATTTACAGCGTCTTTTTCCCAACTTGGAACCAGACCAGATTTTTCTTCCAACACCGGCTGCCCCACTGACTTTCCAGGTCACATAAAGGTTGGGAAAGTTGCAAATGGCCATCAAGTGGCTCCAGGACCCTGCAACTACCAGAAATGTGAGCCCATTGCCAAGACCCCCCAGATCGCAATCACATGACCACAGGGTCGCTGCAATGGTTGTTAAGTGTGAGGATCAGTCTTAAATCCCTTTTTCCAGCATCGCCGTAACTTTGAACAGGCGCTAAACAAATGGTCATAAGTCAAGGGCTATGACTGTACACATTGTTAAATCTACTTACGAGTCCAAAAAATTATTTGCTTCTACAATTTTATTATTTATATCCCATCTTTGTTTTTTTATAAACAACTCAAGCAGGGAGATATGTTTAATACTTCTTCCTCCTCCTATTTTCCCCGCAACAAAAACCCTGTGAGGTGAGTTGGGCTGAGAGAGTGTGACTGGCCCAAGGTCACCCAGGTGGCTGTCATGCCTAAGGTGGGACTAGAACTCCCACTCTCCCAGCTTCTAGCCCGGTGCCTTAATCGCTAGTGATTCTTTCTATTAAAGACAGTTTAAGTGCTGCTGCAAAGATCCCAGATTTTTATCTTACATGCATTTATTTATGATAATTAGCTTTCGGAGTAAAAAAACCAGCTAATCCTCAGACATACAACTTGTAAAATATTGTATTTATTTCTTGTGGCTTGAGGAAGAATAAGTATGGCTGCATGAGGACCATAAAAACAACATTTTTTCCAACACATTCAGAACCCTGGAGCCTGAGTGGCGTAGGAGGCTAATGCCTCCTACTAAGGCAGCATTTAACATCCAGCTGCCTGTAATTACTGCGAGTTCAATTCTCACCAGGCTCAAGGTTGACTCAGCCTTCCACATCCTTTCTAAGGTGGGTAAAATGAGGACCCGGTTTGTGGGGGCAATAAGCTGACTTGGTATAAAATATACAAAAGTATGAAGGCTATTGCTTAGCGCATTGTAAGCCGCCCTGAGTCTCCGGAGAAGGGCGGCATATAAATAAATTTTTTTCAAAACAACAACAAAAAAAACCCCTCAGACAATATCTGTGTGTTTTTCAAAACCCATCTCCAATTCATGAGGTCTGCAAACTTAATTGGGCCTATAACAGTTGAACACCTGTGCCATTTACCAGGACTTATGTGCAACTGATTATATACCCTACTTTGCAAACCCCTGATTTGTACATTACACTCATATGAGAGTTCCCACTTCAAATCTTTACTGCTGGACATGTACACAATAGCATCTGCAAGAAATGCCGGCACATTAATCAATAACAGCTTTTGCAGTGACAGAAAAAAAAAATCGTTAGTCTATTTTACCAGAAATAAATAGGCCATACCTACATCTGAATTCACTTAATGGGAGATGCCTAGACATTTAATCACTCATACCAGAAAAATCAATACTTGCATATATACACATTCCCCTCTTCCCCACTGAAATAGCTTTCAAAATTATACAATACAACCGTTTAACTTTTTCTAACGCCTTTTTTTTTTTTAACATTACCCATTTTGTCACATTTTTTTTTTCTCCAGGACCGTGAGAGTTAGCAAGTGGCTTTAGATCAGGGGTATCCAACTAGTGGTGGGTTCCTCCCGGTTCGGCCCAGTTCTCCCGAGCTGGTAGCGGTGACAATATGATGTCACTGAACCGGTTCTGCCCCCCTCCCCCCGCGTTATTCTTACCTTTTATTTGGTCCCACCCCCAATCTATTGCTGCCTCCTGAGTCCCAGCTGATGGCTAGAAGGGAAAAAACTGTTTAAACTCTTGCCAGGGGGCTTCAAAGGGCCGCCCTACAGCTGACCAGTGGTAAAACAAAACAAATGAGTAGACTGGTGCCTGCAAAAATACATGAGTAGACCGGTGCCTGCAAAAAATAAATGGGTAGATCGGTACAGCTGTGCAAGCAGTTAAAAGCCTGGTAGACCATGACCTCTGCTAAATCCTAAAGAATTGTCACATGACCATCAAGCCACACCTACAAAATAAGCCACACCCACAGAACCGGTAGTAACAAAATTTAGAACTCATCCCTGTATCCAATCCTGGCAACTTTAAGACTTGCGGACTTCAACTCCCAGAATTCCCCAGCCAGCTTGGTGGGTTGCACTGAGAGTGACTTTGGGTGAGTCAGTCACTCTGGCTTTTTTGGGTATGGTGGAACTTGAACCCATGGTCTCCTGCTTTCTGTCCTGGTGCCTTAACCACTAGACCAGTGATGGTGAACCTTTTTGGTACCAAGTGCCCAAACTGGAATGCGAGTGCAAGTGTACATGCACGCCGGAGCACCGGAAACCCGAAGACCAGCTGGCTGGCGTGCACATGCCTGGTTTTGGGGCATTTTTGGCCACCTTTTGGGCCATTTTCGGGCCATTTTCAGACTGATTTCAGGCTGGGTTTTTTGCCATTTTCAGGCCAAAAATAGCCTGAAAATGCCCCCCAAAATGGCTTGTTTTTTGGCTGTTTTTTGGGCCATTTTCAGGCTGTTTTCTGGTGCTCTGGCACCACTGAAGGCCAGCTGGCCAGCATGCATGTCCGCACCAGAAACCAGAAGAGTAGCTGGCGACAGCGTGCGTGCCCACAGAGAGGGCTCTGCATGCCACCTCTGGCATGCGTGCCATAGGTTCACCATCATGGCACTATAGCAACTTTGGGTCCCCAACTTTGGCAACTTTACGACTTGTGGTGTTCAACTTCCAGAATTGCCTAGCCATGGAGACATCTGACTCACATTTATGAAGGTCGCCGTGTTCTAGGGTCAGGTGATCCCCTCTTGCAACCTTCTGACAAGCAAAGCCAACGGGGAAGCCAGACTGACTTAACAATCGTGTTGCTGATTGAACAACATCAGCGATTCACTTAACAAATGTGACAAGAAACATTGTAAAATTGGGCAAAAACTCACTTAACAAATTTCTCGCTTAACAACATAAATTTTGGGCTCAATCATGGTTGCAAGCTGAGGACTACCTGTACTCACTCTATTGATTGATTGATTGATTGGTTTGGTTTAATTGGCACCCATTTCCCTTGGAAGCAACTCTGGGTGGCTTACAAAATTAAAAGCCAATAAAAACAGGAACAATAAATATACCTTTTAGGAAAAAGTCCCTTGGGAGTTGGGCGGCATAGAAATGTGACAAAATAAATAAATAAATAAATAAATAAATAAAAGAAGTTACAATTAAAAAGTTGGGGAGGAAAGGAGCAAAATGAGCAGGGAGAGGCAGAGGTGGTATTCAGCCAGTTCGGACCAATCCTGGCGAACCGGTAGCAGAGACTGTGGATGGGCCCGCCCACCCGCCTGGATGTAATGCCGTCCTATTTAGCCACGTTTTTGAGCCCGGGCGCATGCACGGAAGGCATGCACGCAAGCAAAGCGCATGCATGGAAGGTACATACACAAACAAAGCGCATGTGCGGAAGGCCAGGCGCATGCACAGAAGGGGCGGGCGCAAAGCGAGCATGCGCACACGGGGCGAACCGGTGGTAAGAAAACGTGAAATCCACCGCTGATGGGGGGAGGGGGAGAGGGAGATGGAGACTTCTCTTAATCTGTCAACCCCTTCCAGCTTGATATACCCCGGTTGGGATATGGAAGGTCAGAAGGATGTCTTGGTATTTTGGGGGCGGGCGCGGGGGGAGGGGAGAAACAGGGTTCTCCAAATTTGGCTCTAGAATTAAAATTGCCCTTTCCCCTTCCTGCTACATCCAACCGTCAAGAGAAGGAATAAAAAGAAATTCCTCAAGAGGAATAGAATGGGAGGGCTGGAGAGGTGGGAACAGCTGTGCTCTCTTCTCTGTCTTTAGTGGGATGTTCCCCAAAATGGGAGAGTTAGTCAGAATTGGGGCGGGGGGGGGGGGGAAAGTGAAGAGAGACTGTCCCAGGCAAGTGGTTCCGTCAACAAGTTTGCAGCAGGTGCCGTAAGGTCTATTTTAAAAGCATCCCTTCTCACGATGCCACTGGTTGCTCTCTCTGGATTTAGGAAAACCGGGGGTTCCTCTCCCCCCCGCCCAAATTTGCGGCCCTCAAGAAGGCACGGAGAATGTGATTATTCCAGAGTGTGCCATCTGAATGGAAGCCTTTCGTCTTGCCTCTTTTTAAATTGTGCTTTTCCATTAATCTTTATATATATTTTTTCTCGGTGCTGGTTCGCAAGAGCTTTCAACAGCTGCGTCGGCAGCTCAGAAGTCTGTCTTAGTTGATTGAAGAAATTTTTGTTTTGTCTACGGAGCAAAATGGGATGTTCGTCTTGAGTGTCCTTTCATGGCAAAACTACTTTAAAAAAAAAAATCTTGCCTTTAGAACAGCAATGTGATCTGGGAATCCGTGGGGTCCTCGGAGACTCTTTCAGGGGTCCATGAAGTTAAATAAATAAATAATTTGAAAATTACTCAGGGTTTCTTTCTAACGCAGTAAACGTCAGTAGATTTAATCTGCATAAACCAAAGCTTTTGGTTTATCATTTCTAAGAACACTTAAGGGGTTCCGAGACCCAAATGTTTGTGAACTGCTGTTGAGGGCAGGGGTGGAAAACTATAGTCCCAGCTGGCTCAGGAATTCTGGGAGTTGAAGTCCACAGGTCATAAAAAAAAATCTCTTAATTTTTATTGTTAATTCGTAATTTTAACTGTTTTAATGGGGTGGTTTCGTTTTAATTTGATGTAGGCCAAAATATTTAGTATCTTTTAAAACTGCTTTTAAATTTTATACTTGTGTGTTTTAAGCTGGCTGTACACCGCCCTGAGTCCCTCTGGGAGAAGGGAGGTATATAAATTAAATTAATAAAATAAATAAAATAAATAAAGCGGCCATAGTTGCCCATCTCTGCCTTAGAGCAGGGATCCACAACCCCTGCACCGTACCCAGCTGTTAAGTGAATTTTGGCCGTGCAAGTGGCAGGTGAGCGTGCAAAGCTTTATTTGATCATGTGTTGGGATTAACAGAATAACAGAGTTGGAAGGGACCTTGTAGGTCATCTAGTCCAACCCCTCCACCCCCCGCCCAAGCAGGAGACCCTACACCATTTCTGACAGATGGCAGTCCAGTCTCTTCTTGAAAGCCTCCAGGGATGAAGCTCCCACAACTTCCGAAGGCAACTTCTGTTCCATTTGGTTGATTGTTCTCACTGTCAGAAAATTTCTCCTTATTTCCTGGTTGAATCTCTCCTTGATCCGTTTCCATCCATTGTTCCTTGCCTGGCTTTCAGGTGCTTTGGAAAATATCTTGACCTCCTCCTCTCTGTGGCAGCCCCTCAAATATTGGAAGATGCTATCCTGTCTCCCCTGGTCCTTCTCTTCACTAGACTAGCCATGCCCAGTTCCTGCAACCGTTCTTTCATTATCTTCATTAGATTAGGTTGTGCACAAGCAACCATCCTCTCTCATCCCCCACCCCCCACTTGCTGCTGCTAGTCTTCAGGCCCAAAAAGATTAGGGACCACTACCTTAGAGAATAATTTGCTGCATTAGGAAGGAATGCACCATTGATGCAGCAGATTTGGTCTATATTTCTGGGAATACGGATCCTTTCTGATGGAAAATTAACTTCTGGATCTAAAAAACAGTCTCTGCTCTTGGCTCTCTTGACCATATTCGCCAGCAATCCTCGCTAGACACGGTTCCTAATGCAGAAAGCAGAAGTATATAAACCACGTTCTTTCCCAGTTAAATCTTCCCTTGCCTGAAATCTCAAATTGCAAATCGATTTGCTTACAATTTGTGGTACAGGGAAGATTCCTAGTCCAAATCGCGTTACAGGTAATCCTTGAGTCGCAACAATTTGTTTAGTGACCGTTCAAAGTTAAATCGGCACTGAAAAAAGTGACTTATGACCATTTCCCCCCCTCTCCCCTTACGACGTTGCAAAATCCCTGTGGTCACATGATTAAAATTCAGATGCTTGGCAACTGGCATGTATTTATGACGGTTGCAGTGTCCTGGGGGTCATGTGATCCCCTTTTGTGACTTTCTGACAATGTCATTGGGGAAGCCAGATTCACTTAAGATCCATGTGACTATCTCAGGGGTCTGCAACCTTAAGCGCTCCAAGAGCCATTTGGACCCGTTTCCCACAGAAAAGAAAACACCGGGAGCCATAAAACCTGGGTGGGCGTGGCCAACTCGATGTCACTCACTTCCACCAGTCACATGACACCCCCCCTAGCCACACCTACCCAGCCGGTCATTAGGGTAGAGAACCAGTTGTTAAAAAACACCGGGAACCACAAAAATCTTTTGACATATTTCTCTCTCCCCCTCCCTTCCCCCTTTGTCTCCCTCTCTCTGTGTATCTCTCTCTCTCTCCCCCTCTCTCTGTATCTCTCTGTCTCTGCCCTGGCCGCTTCTCCATCCCCTGCCATCACCCTTACTTTCTCAGGCCAGGCGAGGAATAACTGGGAGGGAAGGGTGAGGGGTGGGCCAGCCACTGGTGGGATCACCCGACAGGGAGCCACAGCAGAGGGTCCTCCGGAGCCACAGGTTGTTGACCCCTAGACTATCCTAAAGGTGGTTTTTTCAAGAGGCAACTAGACTTTCTATTTTTTCTTTGAAGTCGTTTCACTTTTCATCCAAGAAGCTTCTTCAGCTCTGACTGAATTTATTTATTTATTTGTTTGTTTTAATTTATATATCGCCCTTCTCCTGCTGGACTCAGGGTGGTGCACAGCCGGAAATAAAAAACATTCAATACAAAATTTAAAAATATTATAAAACTTTGGCCGTAAATTTAAAAAACCTCATAACTAAAACCCAATCGGACAATTTAAAATCTAAAACCTCAAAGGAGGGGGGGGGGGTTTACGCCAGCCCTGCTTGTTGGAAAAGAAAAGTTTTTAGGGCACGTCAAAAAGCCCGGAGATCTGATATCCTGCATATCTCTGGGGGCAGGTCGTTCCAGAGGGCAGGTGCTGCCACAGAGAAGGCTCTCCCCCTAGGGGTCGCCAGCCGACACTGCCTGGCTGACGGCACCCTGAGGAGTCCCTCTCTGTGGGAGTGTACTGGCCGGTGGGAGGCTATTGGTGGCAGAAGGCGGTCCCACAAATACCCAGGTCCGATGCCATGGAGCGCTTTAAAGGTGGTAACCAACACCTTGAAGCGCACCCGGAAGTCCATCAGGAGCCAATGCAGCTCAGGCAGGAGAGGTGTCACATGGGAGTGCCCCCTCGCTCCCATAATCCCCTGCGTGGCCGCATTCTGCACCAGCTGGAGCCTCCGGGTGCACCTCAAAGGGAGCCCCATGTAGAGAGTATTGCAGTAGTCCAGGCGGGAAGTGACGAGTGCCTGAGTGACCGTGCATAAGGAGTCCCGATCCAGAAAGGGACGCAACTGGCGAATCAGGCGAACCTGATGAAAAGCCCCCCTGGCCACGGCCGTTGTGTGCTCTTCTAAAGACAGCCGTGCATCCAGGAGGACACCCAAGTTGTGGGCCCTCTCTGTGGGGGCCAGTAACTCGCCCCCAATAACCAGCGATGGCACCAGCTCGTTATATCGGGACACTGGAAGCCACAGCCACTCGGTCTTCGAGGGGTTGAGTCGAAGCCTGTTACTGATGGGGAATGGAAGGATTTTATATTCCTTGCAGACAGCTGGTCATTTGCATCCTTTTAGAGAGTCATTGAGGGCACTTGGAGGTTTGTCTATGTCCTCAGGGTCACCTGAGTGGTGCAAATGGGCGTGGAGCCTTCCTGGAACTGTTGAAAGGATTGTGTGGTAAACTGAAGATAGCAGTTCCAAGAAGGCTCCACACCCATTTGCGCCACTCAGGTGACCCTGAGGACACAGATAAACCTCCAGGTGACCTTAACGACCTGCTAAAAGAATGAAAATGACCAGCCTTCAAAGAAAAACTATTAAGTCCATTTGCCTCTTGAAAAAAGCAGCTTTGGGACAACCATGACCTGGATGACTGAGAATCTCTAAGTGAACTGTTGTAAGTTGAGGATAACCTGTATTTCTGGCCTTAGGTTAGCTATTGCAATTTTCCTTTTTCTGTACCATCCATCACCCAGTAAGCCTGAGAGATCGGCACACCCCTCTAATTTCCAAGGAAATGGCCATTCAGACCTTGAAGTTCATATACAGGAAGTCCTCGATTTGCAAACATTCATTTAGTGATCGTTCGAAATTAAAAAGGCAATTGAAAAAAAGTGACTAATGACTGTTTTTCACGCTTAGCATCTCCCTGTGAATTCAGACACTTGGCAACTGGCATGTATTTATGACGGCTGCAGTGTCCCGGGGCCATGTGATCCCGTTTTACGACCTCCTGACAAGCCAAGTCCATGAGGAAGCCAGATTCGCTTAACAACCATGTGCCTAATTTAACTACAGTGTTTCATTTAACAACTGTGGCAAGAACGGTCATAAAACGAGACACAACTCACTGTCACACTGAGCAACAGAAATTTTGCTAAATTGGAGTCACCATGAGTGAGTTGGGGGGGCATACAAATTTTCTTAAATTCTTACATTTTATGATTGATTTCTTTAGAAAGAATCATAAAAAAGTTTAGCATGGGCGATGCTAGTCACGCACACTATTTTTTTCTTCCCTAAAAAGTGACTTTTCTGCTCCAACAGTACAGTGAGGAGAAAGAAATGGAAGCCAAAGTGTCTACCATCTAAGGATTAAATCTTAATCTAAGGATTTAAAAAAATCATTAAAAAGCTCATTGCATCCAGGTACTTCTCCTTTATCATGGTGGCGCAGTGGTTAGAATGCAGTATAGCAGGCTAACTCACTGATCACTACCAGGAGTTTGGCTCAGCCTTCCATCCTTCCAAGGTGGGTAAAACGAGGACTCAGATTGTTAGGGGCCATATGCTGGCTCTGTAAACCGCTTAGAGGGGGCTGTAAAGCACTGTGAAGCGGTATATAAGTCTAAGTGCTAGTGCTATTACAGGCCAACTCTGCCCACTGCCAGCAGTTCAATTCTGAGCAGCTCAAGGTTTATTCGGCCTTCCATCCTTCCAATGTTGGTAAAATGAGGACCCAGGTTGTTGTGGGCAAGAGGCTGACTCTGTAAACCGCTTAGAGAGGGCTGTAAAGCACTGTGAAGCGGTATATAAGTCTAAGTGCTATATTGCTATTGCAAACTGACTTTGCCCATTGCCAGGAGTTTGATCCTGACCGAGTCAAGATTGGCTCAGCCTTTCATCCTTCTGAGGTCGGTAAAATGAGGACCCACGCTGATTTTGTAAACCGCTTAGAGAGGGCTGTAAAGCAATGTGAAGTGGGATATAACTAGAAATGAGTAAATAAGGCAGACATTCCACAGGAATGCACTGATCAGCATGGATATTTGGTCCAGTATTGATCTTGGTGTTAATTTCTGCTTATCTGGAAACTGATTGCTGGTGAGGGGGTCTTTTAGTCCTTTTGTTTCTCCTTTGGCTTTTTGATTATCTTTTTTTAAATGGTATGTAGATGTTGCTTATCTCAATGTGCCTGTTGATAGCTGGGAGGAACCACCAAGCACACTCCACCAACACTATAGCCACTATATATAAACAGAGACCCATTTTCTTCTAGCACTGATGTTGTTACCTAGTTTGGGTAATGAAACATCTTCAAGAAAACAACTGAGCTCAGTAAGCACCAAGAACCCCCCTCATTCAATATGTACAATCAGACATATTTTTACCCTTCCTGCTGAGTTGATTTCCTGGTATGGGTCATTTAATGGGGCTGTCACTATATAATAGGAGACAGCAGAGGAAAAATAGGATTAGAAATAATTAGCTGCTTGGTCAAAGAAATGTTGTACAGCAGAAACCTGAGAATGAGGGTGGAGAATTAAGTGAATGCAACAGGAATAAAGGGGTAATTAATGAAGAAAAATCTGATTACAGTAGCCATAGAGAGCAAGGAAAAAGTAAAGCTGATTCTTAGAAGGAAGATCATGCAAATTAGCTCTGATCTATATCTCACAGCCACCTAGTAACATGAGTAGAGTTCCAGCCTCAGCTGGGCTAGTATTGACCAACAATCAAGAAGCAAACAATACCCCAATCAAGGAAGTACCAAATCAGACAAATAAGCTAACAGTAAGCAATAACCTAATCAAGGAACCACCAAGAACACTCCCACCAACACTGACAGGGCAAGCCACTTATATATTAACAAAGAGCAAACCCCACTCCCTTTTAGCACTGATGATGTTACCTAGTTGGGTAATGAAACATCTGCAAGAAAACAACCAAGCTCAGAGAGCACCAAGGACCCAAGTATAGAGCCTTGGATAGTACAGTGGTCTAAAGCCCTGTTATTAACATCAGCTGCCTGCAATTACTGCAGGTTCGAATCTCACCAAGGCTCAAGGTTGACTCAGCCTTCCATCCTTTCTAAGGTAGGTAAATTGAGGACCCAGTTTGTGGGGGCAATAAGCTGACTTTGTATAAATATACAAAAACATGAAGGCTATTGCTTAACGCATTGTAAGCCACCCTGAGTCTCCGGAGAAGGGCGGCATATAAATCAAATTTAAAAAAAAAAGTATTCAACCCTGACCTACAAATATTCTAGTGATTCTATATTCTGATAACATCTATAGATCTGTGGCCAAAATGACTCAAACAGAATCCTGAAGTTTAGATTACCGTATTTTTCAGAGTATAAAACACACTTTTTTCCCTCCTAAAAGAGGCTGAAAATTTGGGTGTGTCTTATACTCCGAATGTAACCCCACGCGCGTTGCCCAAAATGGCTACCCGGAACAGCTGCTGCCTTCTCTTACCCCTTCCACGTTTCGCCTGCTTTAGTCACTGGAGCTCCCTCCGATGATCAGCTGTGCTTTAGAAGCTGTTTTTTAGCCCCAACCAGACCCAACTTCAAAACCAGCAAGCGAACTAATGTGCTGAAGCTGACCAGGCTAAGGACTAGCCAGATGAATACCTGGTAGGCAGAATTTTTTTCTCTCCTATTTTCCTACCCAAAAACTAAGGTGCGTCTTATACTCCGAAAAATAGGGTATGTGTCAAGTTGGTGTCAACCGTTAGTGACCACATAGGTAGACCTTCTCTAGTATAATCTGTCCCCAAACTGGCCCTTTAGAACAGAAGTGTCAAACTCAAGGCCCGGCAAGCCAAATCTGGCCCACCGGGTGCTTAGATCTGGGGGGGGGGGCGACCTGGAAACAGTGAAGGACTGACCCACGGTGCCTCTGGCACAGAAAACAGAGCTCAGGAGGGTCGCACACTGCCATCCCGAGCTCCATTTTCACTAGCAGAGGATTGCAGGAGGCCATCACAACCGAAAACGGAGCTTGGGAGCCAGTGTTTGCTGGCAGAGCACTTGGGCCACCACAGGCGCCCCCGACGCGAGTGACATCGAGCTGGCCACGCCCACCCCGGCCCCCGGAAGTCAAACACAACCCTGATGCGGCCCTCAATGAAATCGAGTTTGATACACCTGCTTTAGAACATATCTTCAAATCCTCTACAGCTCTAAACCTGGAGGATTTAATATTCCCCAGCACAAGTCGAATATATAAGAAAATGTATCCATCATGATATTGAAAAGCCTTCCCTGACAGTCAGATAATTTTTTAAAAAATTCCCAAAGGCACAAAATACATAAGGTTATAATTGACCCATGACACTTAATGCAACAAGCTCGCGTGAAATCACGTTTTTGACTTGACAGAAATATCCTTTCAAGTAGCAGATAAAGAACTAACTGGTCAATCAAATGTTAAGTTTCTCCAGTCACACAGTGCTCCCTAAAGCCAAGACACAAAAGGCCAAATAAAGAATCAATTCATATTCTCTATGCCAGTGATGGCTAACCTTTTTGCCATCGCGTGCCAGGAGAGGGGGGGGGGCGGGGGCGGGTCATGCGCGCACGTGCCCACACACATGCACTCGCAACCCCCTCCCCCCCACTCCTGGCACATGAGGGCCTGGTAGGCCCGTTTTTCTTTCTTACCTGGCTCCAGATCCTGCCTATTTATCTGGGAAGGGCGAAAACAGCCTTTCCCACTCCCTTGGAGGCCCTACGGAGGCTGAAAGGGCCCATTTCCTGACTCCCGGTAGGACAGGAAGTGACGTTTTTTGCTGTCCCCAGCCTCCAGAACCTCTCTAGGAGTCTCTAGGAGCCTCTCTAGGAATCTCTAGGAGCCTCTCTAGGAGTCTTTGGAGGCCAGGGACAGCAAAAAACGTCACTTCCTGTCCCACCGGGAGTCAGGAAATGGGCCCTTTCAGCCTCCGTAGGGCCTCCAAGGGAGTGGGAAAGGCTGTTTTCGCCCTTCCCAGATAAATAGGCAGGATCTGGAGCCAGGTAAGAAAGAAAAACGGGCCTTCCCCACCCACCCCGTCCCTCCAGAGGCAGGAAACAGCCTGTTTCCCTACTTCTGGTGGGCCCAGAAGGCCCGAAAATCAGCTGAGCTGGCGTGCCCACTAATATGGCTCCGCGTGCCACCTGTGGCACGCGTGCCATAGGTTCGCCATCACGGCTCTATGCTGTGCCAGCAAAGAAAATCCAGGACAAAGCTGACACGGTTAAGCAACAATCCACTGTAATAACCCTCTCCAGAACCGCTAAACAAATTGCTAAACAGACTGCGCTCCGGTGTGGGGAGATCGAAGGACAATCTAAGAAAATGGGGCTGCCCTATAGAAGACATTCTGTGCGAATGTAGGGAAGAACAATGTATCTCACGTATACTATGGTGCATACAATGTCCTTCAACATGTGTGAAGGAAGAGCTGATGCTGGCGAGAGAAAATAGCAATAGCACTTAGACTTATATACCGCTTCACAGTGTTTTACAGCCCTCTCTAAGCAGTTTACAGAGTCAGCATATTGACCCCCAACAATCTGGGTCCTCATTTTACCCACCTCTGAAGGATGGAAGGCTGAGTCGACCTTGAGCCTGGTGAGATTCAAACTGCCAAATTGCAGGCAGTCCGCAGAAGTAGTCTGCAGTACTGCATTCTAACCACTGCTGCAGGCAGTCCGCAGAAGTAGTCTGCAGTACTGCATTCTAACCACTGCGCCACCTCGGCTCTATCACCCAGCAAATGTTATTTAGTTTTAATACTATTTATTCTACATACTTTTTACATGGGCTATGTTTCTATGAAGGGGGCACAATGGCTCATTGGTTAAAGATGCTGAGTTTGTCAGCTGGAGAGTTGACAGCCCAGGTTCGAGACCCGAGCGCTGAGCAACGGGGTGAGCTCCTGTCACTTGCTCCAGCTCCTGGCTACCTAGCAATTTGAAAACAGGCAAATGCGAGTAGATTAACAGGTACCACTTCAGTGGGAAAGTAACAGAGTTCCCTGTACATGAGATTGGATAACCATTTGTCTGAGGTGGTGTAGGGTTTCCTGCCTAAGGAGAGGGTTGAACTGAAAGACCTCCAAGATCCCTTCCAACTTTTTTTTTTCTAGAGTTTTTCTACTCTAATTCTACCTCGGCATATAAGCATGCTGGCCACATGACCATAGAAAATGTCTTCGGACAATGCTGGCTCCCTTGGCCAAGAAACATAGAGGTGGGCACGCCTAGAGTTGAAGAAGACTGACAATGAAACCTTTACCTTTGTATATTCCTATGACCTGTTTTATATCTATTTTATTCGCTCAGTGTTGAATGTTATATGTCTATAATTTCTAAGTGCTTCTGACACGAATAAAGAAAGAGATCCAAACTTACTGGTTCGACTAACATCCGAGGCCACCTGTAACCTGCATACCTGGCAAATAATTTTAATGAATATTTCAAATTCAGCCAGGCTGCCAGTTGGCAGGCAAACGTGAATGACAGATTAGTTTTACGTACAAGAAGGCAAGGGGATCTGTTTTGTCCTTGAGCTGCTCAACTCTGAAAAATGCCCAGCAGCATCAAAAGAAGGGGAGGCTCGACTTGGCCCTGTGTAGACAAACTCCAATATCTCCTCCGTGAAATGCTTCTTCACTTGGTATTATTCGCTTGAAATGTTTTAAAACACCGATTTCTGCATTGGGTGGATTGGGGTGTGTGTTTGTGTGTGTGTGTGTGTGTGTGTGTGTGTGTGTGTGTGAGTGAGTGTAGGAGATGGAGGGCGGGAAGATAAATTACCTCTGCAACCTTTGGAGGAACTCCATCTCCGAGAACTTCCCGAATGAAGCATTGTTGGCTCATGTAACACGAGAGTCCGCAGGTCCTCTTGAAGGCATCTTTCAGCCGTTTTAGCTCTACATCCGTCACTATATCAAACAGAAGAAAAAAGAGAGAGGAATTAGGCACATTTGTTTTAAATAAGAACACTTTGCACCCCTTAACTCAGGGGTGTCAAACTCAAGGCCCACAGACTGCATTTGGTCCATGGGGCTGCCCTGGAAACAGTGGAATTGCCCGTGGTGCCTCTGCCAGCGAAAACGGAGCTTGGGAGAGCCGAGTGCGGGCCTCCCGAGCTCATTTTTGCTGGCAGAGAGTTGCAGGAGGCTGTTTTCACTGTCAGGCCGCTACAGGCGCCCCCGAAACGAGTGACATCAAGCTGGCCATTCCCCCCCTTTGCTCCCCTTCGAGGACAAACACAACCCTAATACGGCCCTTCATGAAATCGAGTTTGACAACCCTGGTTTAACTATTCAAAAAGAGAGAGAGAGAGAGAGAGAGAGAGGGATTAAGACATCTAAAGCAGAGGTGGTATTCAGCAGGTTCTGACCAGTTCTGGAGAACCGGTAGCGGAAATTTTGAGTGGTTCGGAGAATTCGTAAATACCACCTTTGACTGGCCCCGCTCCCATCTATTCTCTGTCTCCCGAGTCCCAGCTGATCGGGAGGAAATGGGGATTTTGCAGTAACCTTCCCCTGGAGTGGGGTGGGGTGGGAATGGAGATTTTGCAGTATCCTTCCCCTGCCATGCCCACCAAGCCACGGCCACCAAGCCACGCCCACAGAACCGGTAGTAAAAAAATTTGAATCCCACCACTGATCCAAAAAGACCTCTTGTCTCACAAGGCAAACTCAACCACTTGTCCAGGGGTGAAATGCTCCCGGTTCAGACCGGATCGCCCGATCCGGTAGCGATGATGGCGGGGGTTCGGAGAACCGGTAGCAAAAATCCCTGCGCTTCCCCTCATGCCCAGCTGAGCCGTGCGATCATCAGAGGCTGGTTTTTTTTTACTTTTAAAAGCATTTTTTCTACAACCTCTTTAGCCGAAAAATGCTTTTAAAAGTAAAAAAAAAACAAAACAAAGCCTCTGATGATCGCGCGGCTCAGCTGGGATTGTCAGAGGCTTTTCAAAGCATTTTTTTCTGCAACCCCTTCGGCCGAAGAGATTGTAGGGGGGGGGAAAATGCCTTTAAAAGCCTCTGGCGATCCCAGCTGAGTCGCCTGATCATCAGAGGCTTCTAAAAGCATTTTTTTCTGCAACCTCTTAAGGTTGTAGAAAAAACGCTTTTAAAAGTAAAAAAAAAAAAGTTGGCCATGCCCACCCAGTCACATTACACACCCCCCAGTCACGCCCACAGAACTGATAGTAACAAATTTTAGATTTCACCCCTGCACTTGTCCGTATTAGAGACCGTATTCTACCTATGAGGTTGACCACCTTTGAACCTACTGCTGGATCTTCCTCAAAAGTCTGAACGAAGAGATGCAAGAATAAGCTACAGTAGTCCTCGGCGTACAATGATTCCTCTAGCAACCGTTCAAAGTTACAGCAGCACTTTAAAAAGTTATATGAGATCGGTCCCTGCAATTGTGACTGTTGTAGCATCCCCACTGTCACATGATCAAGATTTGGGTGCTTGGCAACTGGCACGTATTGATGACAGCTGCAGCATCCTGGGGGTCATGTGATCACCATTCGTGATTTTCTCAGCCAGCTTCCAAACCGGCAAACTCAATGGGAGGAATCAGATTTGCTTAAGGACGGCGTGATTCATTTAACAACTGCAGCGATTTGCTTTAACCACCGTGGCAAAAAAAGTCATGAAATCAGATGGGACTCACTGAACAACTGCTTTGCCTAGCAACAGAAATTCTGGTCTCAATTGTGGTCATAGGTTGAGAACTATTTTTCTTTATTCCCAGCACAATCTTTCATTTTTTTATTTATTTATTTATATTTATATGCTGCCCTTCTCCGGAGACTCAGGGCGGCTTACAATGCATTAAAAATAAAACACCCCAGAATACTCATTTTTCAGTTTCACGGCTAAAGTATTTACTGTATTTCTCTCAGCTCTACAGGAACGTTGCTGATTTGCACTATGATATGAATCTGAAACAGGGGAATTCTCAACCGTGAGAAGAAAAGAATTCTTCTTGATCCCCAATTTTTCTGGATATAAAACGCTAATGCCCCCAAATAAACACCTCCTGAGTTGCCATGCACTGTTATTATCCTTGCTTATTCACAGGAGGAAATAAGAGTTGTCACCAAGATAGTTGACAACCATTATCAGCAGCACAAAGCATAGTGGGGCTCAGGTTGATGGGGAGGAGAGAGAGGCTGGCTGCTGCCAGTTCGCATCGGTTCAAGCGAACCGGTAGTTAAGATTCTGCGCAGTTCGGCGAACCGGCAAATCCCACCACTGGTTGGACACGCCTCCGCTCATTTTTCAGCCTGTTTTCCGGACCGTTTTCAGGCTGTTTTTTGGGCCAGTTTTGGGCTAGTTTTGTTTTCTCTGAGGAGACAACAAAATCTAAGAAAGGTAGAACTATCAGCTGAGACCAAGAGGGTTTCATAGGCGCCGCAATTGATCCTTGGCAAGAAATACCGTATTTTTCGGAGTATAAGATGCACCTTTTTTCCCCCTAAAAGGGGGAATGTAGTCCCACCTACCCACTGGCCCCCACCCTTTGGCCTCTGCCTTGCATCAGTTACCTCCTTGCAAGCAAACAGCAAGAAAAAACAACTCCTTTCAGCTTCAGCACAGCCTAATTAGCACAAGTTGATTCCATTGGCCTCACGATTCTCAGCTGATTTGCTCTCAGTTGTTTTGCGCAGGGCTCTGCTGCTTGCTACAAAGAGGTAAATTGCTGGAGCAGATTTTTTTCCCCCTTGTGCTAATCAAGCTATGCTGAAAACGAAACTGAAAGTAAAGCAGGGTGTTTGCTGTTTGCTGCAATGAGGCAAAATTGCTCTGAGGCAGAGGGAGATTTCTTTTTCTTCTTTTCCTCACCCAAAAAGGTAGGTGCGTCTTATACTCCGGTGCATCTTATACTCCGAAAAATACGGTACTATGCTAATACATCATTTATATGCTGCCTAGAGTTGCTAACGATCGGTGGCATATAAATTTAATAGATAAATAAAAAGTGATACAAGTGGAGGCCTTTGAATCAGAATTGGAGTAGAGCTGAAAGGGACCTTAGAGGTCTTCTAGTCCAGCCTCCTCCTCAAGCAGGAGATCCTATACCCGTGATGGCGAACCTGTCGCACACGTAGCCATATCAGTGGGCACGCGAGCTCAGCTCCGCCAGCTGGTTTTTGGGCCTTCTGGGCCCACCAGAAGTAATGAAACAAGCTATTTCCTGCCTCTGGAGGGCCTTGGGAGGGTGGTGGGGCAGGCCCATTTTTCTCTCTCGCCTGGCTCCAGAGCCTTTCTAGGTGTCTGGGGAGGGCAAAAACGACCTTCCCCATCGCCCCGGAGGTCCTCCAGAGGCCAGAAACGGCCAGTTTGCCAACTTCCGGTCCCACCACTGTTTATATACCCCTTCACAGTACTTTATAGCTGTTTACAAAGTAAGCCTCTTGCCCCCAACAATCTGGGTCCTCATTTTACCAAACTCGGAAGGATAGCAGGCTGAGTTAATTTTGAGCTGGTTAGAATCGAATTCCTGGAGTTAGCAGTGAATTAGCCTGTCCATTGTTAGTTAGTTAGTTAGTGAGTTTCCATCCACTGTTTCTTGTCTTAACCTCTCTGGTGCTTTGGAAAATAATTTTAACCCCTTCTTCTTTGTGGTAGCCCCCGAAATACTGGAATACTGCTATCATGTCCCCCCTAGTCATTTTTTTTAGACTAGCCAAACCCAAATCCAGCAGTTACTGTCTAGCCTCAGACATAGCTTATGAAAATGATATGTAGCCTGCGCCTAGTTCCTAAACTTAAAGCACGCGATCAGCTGTTTCTCATCCAACTCACTGGCATCTGTGTGATATTGCCTTTCAGTGGGGAATGAGCTGCACAGCCGTTAGCTACGGAGCTGGATGAGGGATATACTCCTTCCCAGAATGAGGCTCTTACATGGAATTAAATATTGAAGCTTCATAAATATTGGGGAAGGGATAAAATAGCTGGCGTTATTTAGCGGACTCTTGCAAAGCCAGCGTCAAGGGTAAGGCTTCTCAAGCTGGCCAACTTTTAAGAGGTGCAGACTTCAACTCCCAGAATTCCCCAGGGCTCTTGAAATTAATTTACTGATTAAACTTTTGTTTCGGATTCATAACAAGGCTAACCATTAAAAAGGAAGAGCTAAACAATAAAGCCGTCTGATTTTTCTCTTGTGTCCCTTTTCAAGCGATGTATATTTCTCCACAGTCATTCGATTCACACTTCTTTGGCTGTCGTGTTTTGGAATTACAGGTCGTCCTCAACGTACGACCACAATTAAGCCCCAAAATTTGTGTTGCTAAGTGAGACATTTGTTAAGCGGGTTTTGCCCCATTTTACGACTTTTCTGGCCACATTGGCTAAGTGAGTCACCGCGGTTGTTAAATTAGTAACCCTGTTGTTAAGCGAATTTGGCTTCCCCCTTGACTTTGCTTGTCAGAAGGTCGCAAAAGGGGATCACAGGACCTCAAGACACTAAAACCGTCATAAATATAAGTCAGTTGTCAAGCATCCGAATTGTAAATCACGTGACCGTGGGGATGCTGCAATGGTTGTAAGTGTGAAATATGTTCATAAGTCACTTTTTTCCAGTGCCGTTGTAAATTCGAATGGTCATTAAGTGAACTGTTGTAAGTCGAGGATAACCTGTATTTCTGGCCTTAGGTTAGCTATTGCAATTTTCCTTTTTCATACCATCCATCATCCAGTAAGCCTGAGAGATCGGCACACCCCTCTAATTTCCAAGGAAATGGCAATTCAGACCTTGAAGTTCATATACAGGAAGTCCTCGACTTGCAAACATTCATTTAGTGATCGTTCGAAATTAAAAAGGCACTGAAAAAAGTGACTTATGACTGTTTTTCACGCTTAGCACCTCCCTGTGAATTCAGACACTTGGCAACTGGCATGTATTTATGACAGTTGCAGTGTCCCGGGGTCATGTGATCCCGTTTTACGACCTCCTGACAAGCCAAGTCCATGGGGAAGCCAGATTCGCTTAACAACTGTGATACTAAGTTAAATGCTGTGATTCACTTAACAACTGTGGTGAGAAAGTTCGTAAAATGGGGCAAAACTCATTTAACAATCGTCTCCCTCAGCAACAGATACTTTGGGCTCAAGGATGGTCGTAAGACGAGGACTACTTGCCTCCCATTCTGGTTTCTGAAGGATGGACCGCGGGAGGAGCCAATTCTCATTGGTTACAAGGACCTGAAATGGAAGGTCACCTCGATCCCCACAATGGATGAATAGTTACAAAAACTGATGGGATTTAGCAGGGATGGCTAAATTGACTGCTTTGATCGAAGAAACAAAATACAAATCCTTTCATTTCTATTTGGAAACCATTTCTGGACTTTGTGCTTGAGGTGGCGGAAAAAAATGAAACTTTGGTTTTGGGTTTTCCTTTCCTAATTTCCCTAATATTTGCTTCAGTATTCTTTTTGTATGTCATATGATAAAATGAATAAAACTATAAATACTGTCAAAATTTGGTACAAGGACCTGATGTAGATGAAGCCTTCGGAATAAATTCGTTCTTTTTTCCAGAAGGCCACCTGCACCGCTAACAATCTGACTCTCTGCACCAATAATAAATATAAATATATTGCGAGTTGAACACCCACAAGAAAAAAAAACACAAGGATTTTTTTTTTGTCTTTTGAGATACAGCCAAAACCTAGAACTAGATTCTGATACGCCAGCAGCTTACATGATTTGTAAATAATTATTTCTCTTTCAGCCCACCATGTGCTGGCACAGATGAAAAGACTTTTAGTTCCAATCTCTATTTCAGAATGTTAAGCAATTAAAAAAAAAAAACCCTTAACCGAGATGGGGCAGAACCAAATCTCTCTCTCTCTCTCTCTCTCCCACAATGCCTGCTCTGTTTGCGGGAGATGCCAGGTTTTAATCTTCTTAAGATTTACTGTCCTTAATAATTAATGGAATGCATACTGCTACGGCCATTTTCCGGCTTGCAATCCCAGCAATAATAAAAACTGCCATGGCTTGGGCCATAAAGACTTTACAAATGGTCTATACCCCCCCCCCGCCTCAAAATGAAAGAAAAAAAAAGAATAAGGAGGGTGGGAAGAACGAAATTCTACAGCAGCGGATAACTGCAGGGAAAGCACAAATATTATCTTTTTGAACAACGAATCGATTCTTGCTCTGTACTAAAAGGACCCCGAGACTTTAATGAAAGAATCAGAGACCTGCAACCACGCTTGGCCACTCATCCACAGGTGAGATACACATGCCTTCTGACAAGCAGAGTCCACGGAGAAGCCAGATTCAGTTAACAACCATGTTGCTAACTGAACAATTGCAGCGATTCACTTAACAGCTGTGGCAAGGAAAGGCGTACAATAGGGCAAAACTCATGTAACTATCTTGCTTAGCAACAGAAATTTTGGGCTCAGTTGTGGCCATAAGTCAAGGACTACCTGTACTGCACTGCATTGGAGCATACCTGGAAGAGCGGGGTCCAGCCCTAATCTCCCCCTAAAATGCATTCTCCAAACCAGGGGTCTCCAACCTTGGTATAACTTTAAGCCTGGCGGACTTCAACTCCCAGAATTCTGGCTGGGGAATTCTGGGAGTTGAAGTCCTCCAGGCTTAAAGTTGCCAAGATTGGAGACCCCTGCTCCAAACAGCCACTCTCCCCTCCTTTTTTTTCCCCCCCACATCCACAAAGCTGGCCTGATTTAGAAAGTTATGCAAAGAATGAAGACGGGGAAATTGACTTGTTCAAACCAAGTCACGTGGTTGTTAAGTGAATCAGTTAAGTGATTTCACGTGTCAGATGGTTGCAAAAGGTTACTGCATGGCCCCGGGACACTGCAACCGTCATAAATACATGCCGGTTGCCAAGCATCCCAATTTGGATCGCATGACCACGGGGATGCGGTAACGGTCACAAGCGTTAAAAGTCAAGCTTTTTCGGTGCCGTTGTAACTTCGAAGGATCGTGAAATGGCTGTTAAGTCGAGGACTACCACCTGCACTTCAATGCCTTGAGAATTAATGCAAGAAATCAATGCCTGCCCAGTCTTATGGGACGGGTTTGGACTTAAAGCAGCAGAGGCCCTCAACCTGCAGGATTAAGAGCTAAAGGATTGTCCTGTGATAATCAACTTGGCATGCTAAGCTCTTATTTATTTGTGTAGTATCCAATCGTACTCGCACCTATAGCCCAGTCTTTATCAACCTCAATTTTAAAAGGTGTGGATTTCAATTCCCAGAAATCCTTAGCAAGCATGCTGAGATGGAGAAACATCGATCTGATCTCTTCTGCTCAATTTCACAAAGGGTCTCTTGAAAAGGTGTCTCACCAGAGGTGGGCTGCTGGGGGTTCGCAGGGATCCGGGAGAACCTCTAGCTAAGATTCTGTGCAATTCGGAGAACTCCCAAATCCCACTGCTGGCTGGCCCCGCCCACCCACCTACCCACCCACCCTACCGCTCCCAGGAGTCCCAACGCGGCCTGTTTTGGATACAGGTAAATGCAGGGCGCGCACAGAGGATCGGAGAGGGCAAACAACGGGCCTACCGGAAGTTGGGGAAGGCCGGAAACAGGCTGGTTTCTGGCCTCCAGAGGGCCTCTGGAGCCTGGGGAGGCTGTTTTTGTCCTCCCCGAGGCTTGAGGAAAGCCTCCAGAATCCGGGGAGGGCAAAACACCACCACCACACCGTGGTGGCCGACTAGATCACATCCACCCAGCAACCGGACAGAGAACCCCTTGCTAAAATTTTTGAAGCCTACCTCTGTGTCTCACCTTCCTCGGCTTATGACATCTAACTTTTCCCAGACCTAATCCTGTCCCTTTACCACTTAGATATTTCCCCAAACTTATTTGGCTAAGAGTCATAGGAATCTGAGTGTAATATTCAGCAATGTATAATGGAAAGCAAAACAGATAAACCATACAGAGCTACCTTGATGCAATGAAGGCGCTGAGAATATAGTACAAGCTTCAATATCTAATTAGTAAATTCTACTTTTTGCTGGGCTGCTAAGAATCAAACCAGGTTAGAAGCCAGGAGGCTCTGAGTTCTAGTGCCGTCTTAGGCATGAAAGCCATCTGGGTGCCTTTGAGGCAATCACTCAATCTCAGCCCAACCCACCTCATAGGGTTCTTGTGGGTAGAATAGGAGGAGGAAAGAGTATGAGTTATGTTTGCCACCTTGAGTTATTTATATCGTAAGAAAAATGGAGTAAAACGTTAATAAAAAACAAAACAAAACAACAAAACAACACAACACAATAGTGTTTGCAACAAGCACCAACTGTAGAGCTGGATTTAGGATGCTAGATTCTATGACTTAAGAATCTTCCTTCCGTATTAGTAAGGTAAAGGTAAAGGTTCCCCTCACACATATGAGCTACTCGTTCCCGACTCTAGGGGGCGATGCTCATCTCCATTTCTAAGCCGAAGAGCCAGCGCTGTCCGAAGACGTCTCCGTGGTCAGGTGGCCGGCATGACTCAACACCAAAGGCGCACGGAACACTGTTACCTTCCCACCAAAGGTGGTCCCTATTTTTCTACTTGCATTTTTATGTGCTTTTGAACTGCTAGGCTGGCAAAAGCTGGAACAAGTAACAGAAGCTCACCCTGTTACGCAGCACTAGGGATTTGAACTGCTGAACTGCTGACCTTTCGATCGACAAGCTCAGCATCTTAGCCACTGACCCACCGCATCCATATTAGTACCACTTTATAAATCCTTAGTAAGACCACCCCTGGAATACGGCATTCAGTTTTGGTCACCACATTACAAACAAGATGTTGAGACTTTGGAAAAAGTGCAAAGAAGAGCAACTAAGATGATTAAAGGCCTGGAGACTAAGATATACAAAGAATGGTTGCAGGATTTGGGTATGGCCAGTTTATTTTATTTATTTATTTATTTTATTTTTAATTTTATTTATATGCTGCCCTTCTCCGGAGACTCAGGGCGGCTTACAATGCATTAAGCAATAGCCTTCATACTTTTTGTATATTTTATACAAAGTCAGCTTATTGCCCCCACAAACCGGGTCCTCATTTTACCCACCTTAGAAAGGATGGAAGGCTGAATCAACCTTGAGCCTGGTGAGAATTGAACTCGCAGTACTTGCAGGCAGCTGGATGTTAAATGCTGCCTTAGTAGGAGGCATTAGCCTCCTACGCCACTCAGGGGGGAACTGGGGGGAACATGATAGCAGTATTCCAGTATTTGAGAGGTTGCCACAAAGAAGAGGGGGTCAACTTATTTTCCGAAAGCATCAGAGGGCAAGGCAAGAAGCAATGGATGGAAACTAATCAAGGAGAGAAGTAACCTGGTTTTAAGGACAAATTTCCTGAGAGTGAGAACAAATAACCAGTGGAACGACTTGCCTCCAGAAGTTGTGGGTGCTCCAACACTGGATGATTTTAAGAAGAGACTGGACAGCCATTTGTCTGAAACGGTATACGGCCGCGATGGCAAACCTATGGCACGCGTGCCACAGGTGGCACACAGAGCCCTCTCTGCAGGAACGCGAGCCATCGCCCCAGCTCAGCTCCAGCGCGTATGCCTCCCACCAGCCAGCTGATTTCCGGGTTTCTGCCGCGCATGCGCTGGGCACATGTAGAAGTCACACACATATGCATGTTGGGCGGGGGGTCATGCGCGCATGTGTGGGGGAGCATGGGGGGCGCACGTGCATGCACGGGAGGCTGGGCAGGTGGTGCCGGGGGGCGCCTGCATTGCACTATGCTTTCGGCACGCGACAACAAAAAGGTTAGCCATCTCTGGTATAGGGTCTCCTGCTTGAGCAAGGGGTTGGATCAGTGGTGGGTTCCGCCTGGTTCCGCCCGGTTTCGCCAAGCCGGTAGCGGTGATGATAGGATGTCACCGAACCAGTTCTGCCCCCCCTGCCCCCCCCACCCCCTGCGTTATTCTTACCTTTTATTTGGCCCCACCCCCAATCTATTGCTGCCTCCTGAGTCCCAGCTGATGGCTAGAAGGAAAAACTGTTTAAACTCTTGCCCTGGGGCTTCAAAGGGCCGCCCTACAGCTGATCAGTGGTAAAAGGCAGTTTGGTGGTAGACCGGTGCCTCCAAAAACAAAGGAGTAGACCAGTGCCTGCAAAAATACATGAGTAGACCAGTGCCTGCAAAAGTAAATGGGTAGACCGGGACAGCTCTGCAAGGAGTTAAAAGCCTGGTAGACCAGTACCTCTGCTAAATCCTAAAGAATTGTCATATGACCATCAAGCCACGCCCACAAAATAAGCCACGCCCACAGAACCCGTAGTAAAAAAATTTAGAACCCACCCCTGGGTTGGGTTGGACTAGAAGACCTCCAAGGCTCCTTCCTGAAATTAGATTCCAAAAAGCTTTAAAGTCTGCTTTAAAGACCTGCAGACTCAGGCTATGGTGCGTTTGCTTTGTGGTTTTATTCTTGGCTGCCATTTCTTTTCTTTTTTTTTTTTTGTAATATTAAGTTGCATTTACGCTATGTCTATTGTTGTTTTTAATTTTAAATGACGTTTTCCGCCCTTGAGTCAGTCACCGTGGCAAGAGAGGCATCCAGATAAAAGAAAAACAAAGCAATCCATTGCCGTGTTCAAAAGCACCCTTTGGAACTGAACCTGAACTAATGCACAGCTGTACTAGATTTCAAGGGATTTACAAGGAGGACTTTATAATATCATTCTTAGCATCTGCTACACAACCCTGTGCACAGAAACGAAGTATATCAACTAAGCACCTGCAAATTTACCGACACAGTAATAATTCACAACTGCTGAAGTTTTAAGCGCTGGAACATCTGTTTTCTCTAAGGAGAAACCCAGGTTCAGTTCTTGGAATTGCTGTACGGTAAAGTATGTCAGATATTAAGTAGAAAAGGCACCTTCGCTTGGCAGACGAGCATCAGTCGAAGCAGGTAATCGAGGAAAACTTGCTTCATGGATCCTCGTTTTGGAGCCAAAGGACAACATTTGCCTTTCTGGAAGTTTTTAAGAAGAGATAGGACAGCCATTTGTCTGGAATGTTATAGGGCAGGGCTGTCCAACTCAATTTCATTGAGGACCACATCAGGGTTGTGTTTGAGGTTGGGGTGTGTGTATGTGTGAGGTGGGCGTGGCCAGCTTGCTGTCACTCGTGTAGTTTGCCCAAGCGCTCTGCCAGTGAAAATGGGTTCCCAAGCTCCGTTTCGGCTGCGATGGCCTCCTGCAACCCCCTGCCAGCAAAAACAGAGCTGGGGAGGGACGCACGCAGCACTCCCGAGCTCCGTTTTTGCTGGCAGAAGCACTGTGAGCCGGTCCTTCCTTGTTTTCAAGGTGGCCCACAGGCTAGATCTAAGTACCCCATAGCTTGGATCCGGGCCCCGGGCATCATCATCATCATCATCATCACCATCACCATTATTATTATTATTATTTGAATTTTTATACCGCCCTTCTCCTTCCGGACTCAGGGCGGTGAACAGCCAACTAAAAACAATTGTATACAAAAGTTAAAATAATTTTAAAATGATTTATAAAATTTGGCCCCTAATTTAAAACATTTCAATTTAAAATCAGTATCAAACGTTAAAACCTACATGGAGTCAGGCCAGCCCGGCTAACTGAAAGAAGTAAGTTTTAAGGGCTCGACGAAAAGTCCGGAGGTCTGGGATCACTCGTATCTCTGGGGGCAGGTCGTTCCAGAGGGCGGGCGCCACCACAGAGAAGGCTCTCCCCCCGGGGGTCGCCAGCCGACATTGTCTGGCGGACGGCACCCTGAGGAGCCCCTCTCTGTGGGAGCGAACTGGCCGGTGGGAGGCAATTGGTGGCAGAAGGCATTGAATTTGACGCCCCTGTTATAGGGTTTCCTGCTTAAGTAGGGAGTTTGACCTAAAGCAGCGGTGGCTAATCTTTTCCGGACTGAATCGCCAAGGCGCCTGAACCCCCCAAAATGTAATGCGCATGTGGCCCCCAACGCATGCGTCCCATCTTTACGCATTTTCACGCCTGGGCCCCCGTATACCCCCCATGGCAGAGAGCCAAAGACCAGCTGGCTGGCAGGAGGCGTGGCCGTATGCTCAGTGGAGCTGAACTGGGGTGACTGCTCGTCTGCCCACAGAGAGGGCGCTGCGTGCCATCTCTGGCACACGCGCCATAGGTTCGCCATCACGGACCTAAGGGGTTGCCACAGAAAAGAGGGAGTCAACCTATTCTCCAAACCCCTGAAGGCAAGACAAGAAGCAAGGGATGGAAACTCATCAAGAAAAGAAACAACTGAGAACTAAGGAGGAATTTCCTGATAGCTAGACTAATTAATCAGTGGAACTACTTGCCTCCAGAAGTTGTAGAGGCTCCAACACTGGGAGATTTAAGAAGAGATTGGACAGCCATTTGTCTGGAATAATAGTTTTTCCTGCCCGAGCAGGGAGTTGGACTAGAAGACCTCTAAGGTCCCTTTCCAATCCTGTTATATTCTATGTTCTAAATACAGTTATCCTCAATTTACAACCGTTCCTTTAGTGACCATTCAAAGTTACAACAGCATTGAAAAAAAGTGAGTTATGACCATTTTTCACACTTATGACCTTTGCAGCATCCCCATGGTCACATGATCAAAATTCAGCCGCTTGGCAACTGGTTCATATTTACGACCATCGCTGTGTCCTGGGATCATGTGAGCCCCTTTTCTGAACTTCTGACAAGCAAAGTCAATGGGGAAGCCAGATTCACTTAACAACTGGGTTACTAACTTAACCATTGCTGTGATTCACTTAACAACTCTGGCAAGAAAGGCCGTGAAATGGGGCAAAACTCACTTAATAAATGTTTTGCTTAGCAACAGAAATGTGCTCAATTGTGGGCATAAGTTGAGGACTACTTGTAAAAGATAAAATCTGTTCTTTCTGAAACAGTCCTGATGCCATCTTCAGTATTCATACAGTATGTGTAAATATTAGGTTTATGTGCTTGGTAAATAGTTACCGTAAATAATATTTATTTATTAGCAGGATTTATATCCCAACCAACTTAACATAAACTCACATAAAACTTTATAAGTTTCACCAAGTAATTGGGATCCTCGGTGCTCTCTTGAGCTGGGTTCTTTTCTTGCAGACGTTTCATTATCTAAACTAGGTAAATTCCTTACTAGCACTGATCATGTCACCTAGTTTGGGTAATGAAAGATCTGAAAGGAAACAGCCAAGCTCAGAGAGCACCAAAGGACCTCTCCTTTCAACCCCAAGCTACAAATATTCTCCTTTATCAGTACAAAGCAATCGATTATTGTTTTTGTAGGCAACTTCCTTGAAATGAAGCCACCACAAATTCCCCAGCTTTTGTTGGCATAGAAATGAAGTCATCTTGGCAAAGAGTGTGCCCAGATAGGGGAAGAAAAACATGAGCCAACCGTAATCCTTCCTTCAACAATTCACTAGCTAGGTTTCGGGCAATGCTGCAAAATAACATGTGGCCAGCGTGGTTCGAGGTATTGCGTGAACTCAGCTCACACGGTTTTCTGTGATGCAATGTACTGAGTGAACCGAAGCAACTGCGTTGGGATAGATAGGAGGAGACAGAAACATGGAGATTGTAATTGTTGATGGTTGGGGAGTGCTATTTAAAGCACCAGGAGCTGTTTTTGGAGTTTTATTGTTTTTATCAGTCTTTATTATTGATCTGCGATCCACCACGGCTGGTGACGTGTGAGATGGGCAGCCGTACAGATCTTTCAGAAAAAGACAGAATAACAGAGTTGGAAGGGACCTTGGAGGTCTTCCAGTCCAACCCCCTGCTTAGGCAGGAAACCCTACACCACTTCAGATGAATGGTTATCCAATATCTTCTTAAAATCTTCCAGTGTTGGAACATTCACAACTTCTGGTGGCAAGTTGTTCCACTGATTCTAACAGTCAGGAAATTTCTTCTTAGTTCTAGGTTGCTTCTCTCCTTGATTAGTTTCCATCTGTTGCTTCTTGTCCTGCCTTCAGGGGCTTTGGAGAATAGCTTGACTCCCTCTTCTTTCGAATAAATAAAAAGTTAGATTCATTCAATAAACCACTGTTCAGATACCTTGTTTCCCCAAAAATAAGAACTCCCCGGATAATAAGCCCAATCAGGCTTTTGAGCGCATGAGCTAAAATAAGCTCTCCCCCAAAATATTTAAGCGCCATTTCCTCTGGTTAGGGTTTGGGAGACAGAGCTGGAAATCAGGTAAGACGGCAAGAGGAGCCCCATCTTGCTCCACCCGCCCCAAAATAATAAGACCTCCCCCGAAAATAAGGCCAAACGCTTATTTCGGGGTTCAAAAAAATATAAGACAGGTTCTTATTTTCGGGAAAACACGGTAGATATAGGTTAGCAGTATGTTCTGCAAATCAGGGGTCCCTAACCCCGGGTCCATCGACCGGCACCAGTCCGTGGGATGACACGGTAACCGGATTGCACAAACAAGCGAAGCCTCTGTCAACTCTTAAGACCAAATTATTTAATTGTATTTTAATCAATTCTTTAAAATATTTGTATTATATGTATTTTATCATTTGTCTGTACACCGCCCTGAGTCCCCCGGGAGTAGAGCGGTATATAAATATAATATAATAAAATAATAATAATAAATAACTCTAAAGTTGGCCTGAGCGAGGCCATTTTCTAGCTTCAGCGTTGCCACACAAGCTGAGGGTTAGGGAGCGGGAAGTAGAGATAGAGGGTGTTTGCAGCCAAAACTAAATTCTTTCCTTTGGGAACCAAGGACATTCCCAGAAGTGATCGGACAGAGGCGGAGTGACGTTACCAGGCAACCGGATGACACAATGATTGGAGCATGTGACTGACTGACTGGGGAAGGGGAGAAACTTTTGCTTTTAACTTGGTGAAAACCGCAGGAATATTCAGAGTCGGTTTTCACCAGCCTGTGCCAATATATTTCCAATAAATCAGTTCCTTGAGGAATCTACCTGCCTCGGAGTCCTGTTTATCATGGGAGTATTACTTGGAACCCTAACAGCCCCATCCACAAGATGCAGGCAGCATACGAAACCATGACCCTTTTGATCCATGGAAAAACCTCTCTCTATGGAACCGGTCCCTGGTGCCCAAAAGATTGGGAGCCGCTGGTGTAAACACAATCACTACCTCCAACCTATGGTGAAGCAAAGAGGAAAGGTCTGTTCTCCATCACTTTCTAACGTCAGACGAAGAATAAGGACTACGGATCAAAATCTAGTTAAGATGATTTTATTGCTCATGCCTATGTTGATAGTGCTCAACGTACAATCATTCGTTTAATGAACACTTGAAGTTACAACGGTACTGAAAAAAGTGATTTATGATGGGTTCTCAACTTACAACCATCAGAGCATCCCGTGATTCACTTAACAACTGCAGGGATCAAAAATTCAGGTGCTCGGTAACCCGCATGTACAGGTAGTCCTCGACTTACAACAGTTCACTTAGTGACCGTTCAAAGCTACAACAGCACTGAAAAAAATGACTTATGACTTTCGACCGGTGCAGCATATCTGTGGTCTCATGATTTGCATTTGGATGCTTGACAACTGACACGCATTTATGACGGTTGCAGTGTCTTGGAGTCACGTGATCCCCTTCAAAGGGGGAAGCCAGATTCACTTAATAACCTTATTACTAGCTTAACAGTTGCAGTGATTCATTTAACAATGGAGGCCAGAAAGGTCGTAAAATGGGGCGAAACTCACTTAACAAATGTCTTGCTGAACCAGAGAAATGTTGGGCTCCATTGTGGTCATACGTTGAGGACTACCAATACTAGTTTGGTATTGAAACATCTATTTAAAAAAACCAACCAAATTCAGAGAGCGCCAAGGACCCTGACAGTATCTCTGTCCACTATTGAAATTCCATCAGGCCATTTGATCTGATCCCAATTTACATATTTATAGCAAATATACCCAGAATGGGTGCATAAGAATTTTTAAAGCTTTTTTTCCCCTTGTTTCTTTCATCTGATTTTTCATGGTTGTTGTTTTTTAAACAAGAAGGGATTATTCCAATACTAGCATTTGGAAAGAAGCAGAGAGTCGTGTGAGCCAAAGAATTTGACAGAAATGCTGAAGGGAAAGGCTCCTATTCTTCAACTAATGCTTAATTTCGATTCCCAACACAGACACCGGTCAACCACAGAAGAAAGCAACAGGATAGTCAAGAAAGGTTGACAAAAAAGAAAAAAGAAAAGAAAAGACCAAAGAGGAGAATTTGATCACGTGAAATAATTAGCATTATTTATAAAACCCTAGTAAGGTCAGACCTGGAATACTGCAACCAATTTTGGTCACCACATTACCAAAAAGGATGTTGAGATTTTGGAAAACATTCGGAGAAGATGATCAAAGGCCTGGAGACTCAAACATATGAAGAAAGGCTGCAGGATATGGGTTTGGCTAGTTTAGAGAAAAGAAGAATTAGGGGTGACATGATAGCAGAATTCCAATATTTGAGGGGCTGCCACAAAGAAGACGGGGTCAAATTATTCTCCAAAGCACCAAAAGGCAAGACTTTGGAAACTAATGTAGGAAGTTAGCACCCACCCCTTTCCTAGAAGAATGAAATATTTTAGGAAATATTAAAAAGGCAGAATATATTATGTTTCCCTGGATGAGAAATGGAGAAGCATGTTTTAAAGACAAAGCAGCTCCCACCTTCCTGCCTCCCCACCTTTTGTCAATGGGCCAGAGGCAGAAACCCAATCCTTTGTCAAAGGACCATCATCTGCAACACAATAGGACCCATCTAGCAACAGAAACTCACCACATGGCACCTGGGAAGATTACATCAGCCAGCAAGGCTAGCTAAGACCCCCACCCCCTGGGAGTCTGACAACCAATCAGGATACTCTTTCTGGGGCCCAGGAAGTTCAAAGCCAGAGAGGGCATAAAACCCGGGGATTCACAGCATCTCCGCCCCTTTTCTGTTCAGAAACTCAACCCATGTGATCCTGTCCACCATTAAACCATCTTTCCAAGCAGCCTCCATGTTTCCCGTGTCTTTTTCCCCACTTGGAACTGAACCCAGAAGGATATTTCTTCCTACACTAATCAAAGAGAAAAGCAACCTGCAATTAAGGAGAAAAGTCCTGAGGACATTTAACCAGTGGAACAGCCTGCCTTCAGAAGTTGTGGGTGTTTCATTACTGGAAGTTTTTAAGAAGAGACTGGACAGCCACTTGTCTGGAATGGTATAGGGCCGTGATGGCGAACCTATGGCACGTGTGCCATAGGTGGCACGCGGAGCCATATTAGTGGGCACGCCAGCTCAGCTCTGGGGCGCATGCACCCGCCGGCCAGCTGATTTTCGGGCCTTCTGGGCCCACCAGAAGTAGGGAAACAGGCTGTTTCCTGCCTCTGGAGGGCCTGGGGTGGGTGGGGAAGGCCCGTTTTTCTTTCATACCTGGCTCCAGATCCTGTCTATTTATCTGGGAAAAGCAAAAACAGCCTTTCACACTCCCTTGGAGGCCCTACGGAGGCTGAAAGGGCCCATTTCCTGACTTCCGGTGGGACAGGAAGTGACGTTTTTTGCTGTCCCCGGCCTCCAAAGACTCCTAGAGAGGTTCCTAGAGATTCCTAGAGAGGCTCCTAGAGACTCCTAGAGAGGTTCTGGAGGCTGGGACAGCAAAAAATGTCACTTCCTGTCCCACTTTCAGCCTCCGTAGGGCCTCCAAGGGAGTGGGAAAGGCTGTTTTTGCCCTTCCCAGATAAATAGACAGGATCTGGAGCCAGGTAAGAAAGAAAAATAGGCCTACCAGGCCTTCATGTGCCAGGAAGGGGGGGAGGGGGGTTGCGCGCACATGCGTGTGGGCACGTGCGCGCACGACCCTCCTCCGCCCCCCCCTCTCCTGGCACGCAATGGCAAAAAGGTTAGCCATCACTGGTATAGGGTGTCATGCTTGAACAGGAGGCTGGACTAGAAGACCTGCAAGGTCCCTTCCAGCTCTGTCCTATCCTGTCCTGTCCTTCAAATAAAACTGCACTACAAGACTTGGTTGCAGGTTATACAGGAAGTCCTCAACCTATGACCACAATTGAGCCCAACATTTCTGTTGCTAAGGGAAACATTTGTTAAATGAATTTGCCCCATTTTACGACCTTTCTTGCCACAGCTATTAAGCGAATCGCTGCAGTTAAGTGAATCACATGTTCAGAATTTAGAATTTTAGAATAACCGAGTTGGAAGGGGCCTTGGAGGCCTTCTAGTCCAACCCCCTCCCCAGGCAGGAAAGCCTACACCACTTCAGACAAATGGTTATCCAACATCTTAAAAACTTCCAGTGTTGGAGCATTCACAACTTCTGGAGGAAAGTTGTTCCACTGCTTAATTGTTCTGACTGTCAGGAAATTTCCTCTTAGTTCTAAGTTGCTTCTCTCCTTTCTCTGTGTCCTCGGGGTTATCCAGTAGTGCAAATGGTAGCACACCCCTACTCAGGTGATCCTGAAGACACAGAGAAACCTCCAGGTGGCCTCAAAGACTCTCTAAAAGGATGACCAGCTGTCTGCAAGGAATAGATATGAAGAAGCTTCTTGGAGAAGCTTCTTCAAAGAAAAACCAAGAAAGTCCAGTTGCCTCTTGAAAAAAAGCACCTTTGGGACAACCCTGACCTGGATGACTGAGAATCTCCATAGACGTATCAGCAGGGGTAAAATGCTCCCAGTTCGGACCAGATCGCTCGATCCGGTAGCGATGGAGGCGGGTGGTTCAGAGAACTGGTAGCAAAAATCCCTGCCCCTCTCCCCCCATGCCCAGCTGAGCCGCACAATGATCAGTGGCTTTTTTTTTTTTACTTTTAAAAGCATTTTTTCTATAACCTCTTCAGCCAAAAAAATGCTTTTAAAAGTTAAAAAAAAAAACACCTCTGATGATCACGCAGCTCAGCTGGGATAGGGCGTTGTCTTACCTGAACGCCCGTTCTGAGGGCCGAGGGGCCAGTGGTCATGAGAGGGTTAACTGCTGTATCTGGGCAGATCGAGTCAGACAGTTAGGAAAACTCCGCCCCCTCTTGCTGTCTCCCAGCTTTCGGACGAGAGATGAGAAGTCTGACGATGCACCCAAGGACCTGGAAACCAAGTAGAGAAAAGAAAAGTGGCCAGGCCACACGTACCCACGGAAGAAAGGGAGGGAATGACCACTGGCCCCTCGGCCCTCAGAACGGGCGTTCAGGTAAGACAACGCCCTTTCTAAGGGAGCGAGGGGCCAGTGGTCATGAGAGGGACGTGCCAAAGCCCTCAATCTACAGGGAGGGACCCGCTGGGGACGTGATATCCTGGCCCGCACAGACCTGTTGGAGTACCCGACGGCCAAAAGCCGCCTCCGCAGATGCAAAGCGGTCAACCTTGTAGTGACGGATAAAGGGCGTCGGTGACGCCCAAGTGGCCGCCCTACAAACCTCCAGTAGAGATGCTTGAGTAGCCCAAGCCACAGATGTGGCTGCGGCCCGAGTGGAATGGGCGGTGATGCGCCTAGGTATAGGAAGGGATTGCGACTCGTAGGCCGAAGCGATGGTCGCTCGCAACCAGCGACCAATTGTGGAAGAGGAGACCTTGGATCCCAGGGAGGAGGGCTGGAAGGAAAGGAAGAGAGCCTCCGACCTACGGAATGGAGCTGTACGCCGCAGATAAATGCGTAGGGCGCGGCGAACATCTAGGGTGTGCCATACCCGCTCCCTGGGGTGGGCAGGGTTGGGACAAAAGTCGGGCAAGACTACTTCCTGGGACCGGTGGAACGTGGAGTTCACCTTGGGGATAAAGGTGGGGTCCAGGCGCAAAACCACTCTATCTGTGTGGAATACGCAAAGGTCAGCTCTCGTGGATAGAGCCGCCAGCTCCGAAATTCGCCTGGCGGAGGTGATAGCTATGAGGAAGGCCACCTTGTAGGAGAGGAAGCGAAGGCCCACCGTACGTACAGGTTCGAAGGGAGCTCTTGTGAGGGCGTCTAACACCTTCGGGAGATCCCAAGTGGGGTAGCGGTGAATAGGCGCTGGGCGGAGATTAGAGGCCCCCTTCAGGAACTGCCGGATAAGAGGCCGGTGGGCTAGTGAATGGCGAGCCCCCCAACAAAGAATAGAGGACAGAGCAGCCACTTGCCTGCGTAAAGTGTTGGGGGCGAGCCCGGAGTCCAACCCCTTCTGCAGAAAAATCAGTACCTGTTTGGTCGATGCTGACCTTGGGTCCAGCCCCAGCGATGCGGTCCACCGCGCGAAGGAGCGCCAAGTAGCCCCGTAGATACGGATCGTGGCCGGGCGACGAGCCGCCAAGATGGTGTTGACCACGGGCCCGGGCAGGAGACATTCTGTCAGGAGCTGCCGCTCAACCGCCAAGCGGTCAGTTGGAGCCATGCAGCGTCCGGATGATGGAGAGAGCCCTGGTGTAGAATGCCTTCGGCGAGTGGAATGCGCCAAGGAGGTTGAATCGAAAGTGCCTGAAGGTCGGCAAACCAGGGCCGACGTGGCCAGTGAGGCGCAACCAGTATCAGCTCCGCTCGTTCCTCCAGGAGTTTCCGGACGACCCTGGATAGGAGGGGAAGGGGGGGGGAAGGCATAGAGAAGGCCCCGTGGCCACGGGCAGTGCAGGGCATCGGTCGCTTCCGCTAGCGGATCTGGAAACCGGGAGATGAACCGAGCCGTCTGTCGATTGGTCCGAGTTGCAAACAGGTCCACTGATGGTGAGCCGAAGTGGTGAGCTATCCGGCGGAAGATCGCTGGGTCGAGTTGCCACTCGGCGTGGTCCAGGGGAGAGCGGCTGAGCCAATCGGCCTGGGAGTTGGCGAGGCCCGAGATGTGGGATGCCCGCAGGGATTTCAGGTTGGCTTCCGCCCAGGTTCCTAGACTGTTGGACTCCGCCATGAGGCGGTGAGAACGGGTCCCTCCGAGTCGATTTACGTGGGCCTTGGCGGCTACGTTGTCCGTGCGGACGAGTACGTGGCGGTCCTTGACTTCGGGTTCGAAGATTCGAAGCGCCAGGTGAATGGCTCGAAGCTCCAACCAGTTTATGTTCTGGGAGCGATCCAGGGGGGACCAAAGGCCCTGGGCCATGCGCCCGTGTATGTGCGCCCCCCAGCCCTGAAGACTGGCATCTGTGGTTAGAATGACCTGGTTGGGCTCCCTGAATTCCCTCCCCTTGTAGAGGGACCGGGAGGACCACCATCGGAGGGACTTGAGGACAGGTGAGTTAAGGTGAACAATTTGGTTGGAGGCCGAAATCCGGGATCGCTGATACGGGAGGAGAAACCACTGCAGGGGCCTGCAGTGGAGACGGGCCCATGGTACGATGCCAATGCAAGATACCATCTTACCGAGGAGGTGGGAAAGAGTCGCCAGGGAGACCGGAGTCCCCTGAGAGACGGACCTGACCAGAGACCGCAGGCTGGTCAGGCGCTCCTCGGAAAGGTAGACCTTACACTCAACCGTATCGATGACAGTCCCGAGGTGTTGGATGCGGGTCGTGGGTACCAGATGGCTCTTTTCCGTATTAATCGAGAAACCGTGAGCCGTCAGGACCTGGAGGGTGGAGTCCAGGTCCTGAAGCGCCCGGGCCTCCAAGCACGACTGAATAAGGAGGTCGTCGAGATAGCATTGTATGCGAACCGGAAGTGCTCGGAGGTGAGCCGCAAGGGCGGCCATTAATTTTGTAAACACTCGGGGAGCCGAGGAAAGGCCAAATGGAAGGGCGCGATACTGGTAGTGGCGGCCCGCATAACAAAACCGGAGAAATTTAGAATAGGCCGGATGAATGGGGACGTGCAAATAAGCCTCCGTCAAGTCAATGGACGAGAGGAAGTCCCCTAATCTGATGCCCTCCAGGATGGATTGGAGGGACTGCATCTTGAACCGCCGGTAAACGATCCAGCGGTTCAAAGACTTGAGGTCAAGAATGGCTCTCCAGCCTCCCGAGGATTTCTGAACGACGAACAGGTGGGAGTTAAAACCTTGTCCGTGCTGCTCCTGTGGAACAGGCTCAATGGCCCGGATGTCTAAAAGGTGTTTGATGGCCTCGTTCAGCAGGAGCCGTTTCTGCCGATCCCGAGCAATGGGGCATCGGAGGAACCTGTCGGGAGGGGTGGAGAGCAATTCCAGGGAGAGGCCCCACCTGACCGTTTCCCTGACCCAAGCGTCTGTTGAGGTGGCTTCCCACTGGCTGGCGAAGAGCGCCAGGCGGCCCCCAATGGGAAACCCAGACGTGCAGTTATCGGGACCTGCGGGAAGGACGCCCGCGGCCCCCACGGAAGGGGCGTTTGAAGTGGCCCCTTTGGGATTGGAATGTCTGGCGATCTGGGGGTCGGGAACGAGGGGGGAAACCCCTAGGTGACCGGGAGCCCCCGAGAGAGGAGTCAAAGGAGCGAAAGGAACGAAACTGTCCAGAGGGAAAACGCTGGTCAGACCTCCTGGAAACATTGGGAAGGATACGTCTTTTATCCTTAGTCTCTATGAGTAGAGGTTCCAAGGGCGCCCCAAACAGGGAAGGACCTTCAAAGGAGGACGTGGCCAGGCGCCACTTAGATTTGGCATCCGCCTGCCAATTGCGGAGCCACAATAATCGGCGAGAAGTGACCGAGGAGCCAATAGCCTTGGCCGCGAAGCGGGAAGAATTAAGTGTTGCATCCGCAGAGAACTCCAGGGTAGCCAAGATCTTATTGAGGTCCTGGTGGGACCTGGTGTCAGAGACTGGGAGCCTCGCCTGCAACTGACGGAGCCACAGTATTGCAGCCCGATTAAAAAATGAGGATGCCATGGCTGATTTAACGGCCCAGGCAGAGGCCTGATGTGATTTAACCAAGGACTGTTCGAGCCTCTTGTCCTCCGGGCGGAGGTTCTCTTCCGGGGGGCAAGCCAGATTGGAATGGGCCGATAGAGCCGCCACCGGAGGATCCACGCTAGGGATCTGAAGTAGGGAGGCCAGTTCAGGGGCCAGATTGTATAAGCGTCTGTCCAGCTGGTTGGGGTTAGGCCCCGAGGCTGGAGAGGACCATTGCTTCTTTAAAACCTCTCTAAATAACTTGGGCCCTGGTATTTCCTCTGTCTCAACCACCGGCTCCTCGAAAAGGGGAACTGAAGGGCCTGGTCCCTCCCCCGGAGAAGCTGAGGTTGGTGGGGCCCCCAACCCCGTGGTTAACTTTGCTTTATGTAGAAGGGACCGGAACAACTGTGGCTTAAAGAGGCCCACGAATGACGGTTGATCCGGTGTGAGATCATCGTCGTCAGACAGGTCTCCCTCACGGGCTTCTTCCTCCGCTAAGGAATGGTTGCCCGTGGAATGGACAGAAGGCGCAGCGGCAGTTGAAAAATGGCCTTCATCGAGACCAGAACCTTCCCTTTCCATGTGGGAGCCGGCAGCGCCTGAGACCCAAGAGGAGGTCCTGCGCTGTAATTCGGCCTGAACCCCTTTCTGGATAGCCTCCTGGATAAATGCCACCATGTGAGGGGGGATAGTGGGGGTGGATGAAGCCTCCTCCCCCTGGGACACTGTGGGTGCCGGTTCTGGAGCCCTTGGTGGAGAAGCCTCAGACTGATGCCCAAACAGAGCTTCTCGAACCTCCCCTTGGGGGGGAAGGACATGAGCCCCACCAACGGGGGACAAGGGGGGGACCTCAGAAGATGGTTCCAACGGCTCTGCTGGTGGGATAGAGGTTGGAGGCGCAGAGGGCGCAAGGCCCAGGTCAGGAGGTCCCGGAGCAGGGGAAGAGGAAAACTCCCTGATGGAAGCCTCCCTTAGGGCCTTCTGTATAGATCTCTCTATGGCCTGGTGGAGTCGTAGCTCCTCCTTGGCGCGAGCCGCGGCTGCCTTGTCCTCCTTAGAGGAGGCCTTCTTAGGTTTTTTGGCTCGTTCAGGGGAGGCTGGGTGGGAATCAGCCGAGGTGTGGCGTTTTGAGGTCTTAGAAGGGCGGGTCGCCATGCCACAGATCGCTGGGATTCTTTACCTGCAATCGGAGCGTTGATGGAGCCTCCACGTGCTGGTCGCGGCTGTAGCTGATAAGGAGCTTCAGCTGCACTGAATGAGCGTTTGGGGAATCCCCAGGAACGCGTGGCTTGTTGGCCAGGAGCCGCGCGATTAAAATGGCGGCTAGCGCAAGGCTGCAGCGGCGGCTAATGGCGGCTGATAGTGGCGGCAGCTGCTGGTTAGCTCAGTCGCCCAAATCCATTCAGGGGAATCCCCCCTGTCGCCCTATGGTGAAATCGGGCGAGGCGGCAGGGCGCTCGTCGCAATTGTAGGCGACGGCGCCAGGCGCTGACAGGAGAACAGAGCGCCGAGCGAGGTGCCTTCAGCAAGCCGGAATCCCCGACTTGCTGGTTGCCGCCCGAGGAAGCCGCCTGTCAAACGGAGCCCGTCAGGGGAATCCCCCTCGAAGAATTGGCTCCAACAGCGGGCTTGGGCGTGAGCCCGTCGCGCTGCAGAGGGGAGAGGCTGAAGAGAGGAAGCCTCAATCCCCTTGGACCTGAAGGTCCCCAGCGGTTTCGGACCGAAGCCCTTCACGCTGGTGCACCTCGCTCACAAAGGCTGGAATAATATTCCTCCAATTTTTTTAAAAAAAGTTTTTTCCTTTTTGAATCAATCCAATTAGTAAGTTAAGGCCAAGCCAGAGAAACACAGGGTGCGTGCGATCTGAACAGATCGAGTCAGAAAGCTGGGAGACAGCAAGAGGGGGCGGAGTTTTCCTAACTGTCTGACTCGATCTGCCCAGATACAGCAGTTAACCCTCTCATGACCACTGGCCCCTCGCTCCCTTAGAACATCAAAGGCTTTTAAAAGCAAAAAAAGCCTCTGCCGATCAGGCAACTCAGCTGGGATCGTCAGAGCCTTTTGAAAGCTTTTTTTTACAACCTCTTCGTTGAAGAGATTGTAGAAAAAATGGCTTTAAAAGTAAAAAAAAAAGGACACGCCCACCCAGTCACATTTACCCCTATCACCACCAAGCCACGCCCGGTAGTAACAAATTTTAGATTTCACCACTGCATATCAGAGAAGTGTTTGAAAATAACAAACCTTTTTATTGGTCCCAACTAAAATCACTTTTCATTTTTATCTTACTTTTTCTCAAGAAGTTGGGAGTGGCTGGCAGAAGTCAAGGTCTTCCAGTACGATTCCAAAGGCCACTCACCTATCTGAGAAGTACACAGCATTATTGTTAAAAAGAAAAAAAAGCATGCAAAGCTGATTGAATTATGAAGCTCAGTCTCCATGGCGCTCCGGTCAAAACATACAATCCAGTCTTTCAGGGCAATAAAATATGAGATAGGGAGGACTCGAAGCAAGTTCACCGCAAGTTCAAGAGGGCCTAGAAATCAAGTTCACAGTCAAGTTGGAAATCATGGGAATTAAGTACTCCCCGGACTTTGGAGAAGTCACCTGCTGAAATACGGCTGATGGTGCTTTTTGACGACCTAGTGGTTAACAACATAATTTCTGGGTTTTCGGGCTTGCAAATCACAACGATACGGCGGTTCACCTGTGAGACTAAATCAGTTTTGGCTTCGCGTGATTTGCGAGCTCAGCCACTGTGGTCTTGGCGCAGCGTGATTTACGACTTGCAATATCGGTAAACAAGTGCTCCGAGGTTTGCTTTATGTACTGCACGCAACTAAAATGCGGTTTAAGGTGTGCTTCGCGTGCCAAACGAACTCCAAGCTGTTCGGATGTGCAAATCCGTGGAGTTCAATGGTTCAATGGGCAAAGTGAACCATTGCCAGCTGCCTGCAATTACTGCGAGTTCAAATCTCACCAGGCTCAAGGTTGACTCAGCCTTCTGTCCTTCCGAGGTAGGTAAAACGAGGACCCGGATTGTGGGGGCAATAAGCTGACTTTGTATAAAAAAAGAACACCGCTTACGGCCCCCCAAAAAGCCCTACTGAGCAGGTATATACAAAAATATGAAGGCTATTGCTTAACGCATTGTAAGCCGCCCTGAGTCTCCGGAGAAGGGTGGCATATAAATCAAACCAATAAATAAACAATAAATAAATAAATAAATTCAGACTGGAGTTTGGTCAATAAGTAAGAGGCTAAACAAGCCACGGCTTTGTAAGAAGTTAGCACCCATCCTTCTCCTAGGAAAACGAGGTATTTAAGGAAATATTAAAAGGGTAGAATATTTCCCCTAAAAGGGAGGCAGAGACTCAGCCCCATCTCCCCATCTTCCTCAATGGGCCATTAAGGCCTGGACCAGTCTATTCTACATAACAAAGATGTACCTCCTTCAGGCAGAGCCATAGTAGGAATTGCCCAAAGCCCTTTCATTACATCATCACCCAGCAAGTCTCAACCAAGCCTGAGACTCTCAAAAGACAACCTTCAAAGTTACCCCTGCACGGTCCCATGGGAGTCTGACAACCAATCAGAACACAAGCTCAAATTCAAAGCCCAACATAAGACATAAAACCCAGGCACTCTCAGCATCTTTGCCCTTTTTTGCCCAGGATCTCAAGCCATGTGATCCTGTTCATCAATAAACCTCCTTTCCAAGCAACTTCTATGAATCCAGTGTCTCTTTCCCCACTTGGAACTGAACCCGGATGGATATTTCTTCCAACAATTTAATATAAGATGCAACACTACCAGAGGAAAACAAGGCAGAAACAACGATGGGTGGGAAAAGGTATTTTTGCAGGCACTTATCTGAACTCCATCTGAGCTTGAAATATTAAAGAAAAGCTTTCCCTCGGGGGCCCTTCCAGTTTGATCTTGAGCTCCTTTGTAGTAGCTAAGGAGATTAGTAGTCCCTGCATCCCAAATTCCGTAACAAATTAGCGACTGAATTTGCGTTCTTTAAAGAGCAACAGCTTTGCAGGTTTGGTTATCAATTTTGCAGGGTATAAATTAATCTCTGGTGATGGAATTATCTTCCCTATAATCAAAGGCTCAGCAATTTCCCCCCAGGATCCTCTGCCCTACTTATACTTGGAAATAGCCACATTATACAGGAGGCAACTGTGTGCTGGTAACTGAAAATGGGAAACGCAAAGCACAACATTTCAATATTGCAGGAGAAGAAGAGGTAGAGCCTGGAGGGCGGAGTCAAGAGAGGAATCAGCCTGGAATCGTTAAGTTCCCACAAATGGTCTAAGACTAAGTCTAACCTCTGTTGAATTCTGTTAACTCTTCTCTAGCGCCAATTTAGTGTTGTTAATTGATCAGATTCCTATGTACAGATAGTCCTCGACTTACAACAGTTCATTTAATGCAGGGATGTCAAACTAAAGGCCCAGGGGCCAAATCCAGCCCGCAGAGTGCTTAGATCTGGCCCATCGGGCCGCCGTGGAAACAGCAAAGGACTGGCCCGTGGTGCCTCTACCAGCGAAAAGGGAGCTTGGGAGGGCCACCTGCGCCCCTCCCAAGCTATGCGGCTGTTCTGCCTCAGCTACGGACCCCAAAGAATGCAGCACACACAAAGTCCGTTCAAACCTTGGTTTACTAAATAAATCAGTCTTTTACAACAACGGCTGTTAATTAACTGCATTAACAGCCGCCAAGAATTCAAAGAATAATAACTGAAAGCTTACTATGGTTGGCAGAATGCCCAGAAGCAATTTGCAGGAAGCTGATAAGATAAACAAGACAAGACACGAAGGTATGTGAACGAAGTTGTTCCCTGCAAATTGCCTCAGTCGGTGTTCCTCCTTAAATAGGCTAAGGGAATGGCCAATTAGCCCGAAGCCTTACTCTCGAGGAGACCTCCTCCTGAGGAGCCACTCCTGCCTTTTGGCAGCTCTGCGTGCCTGTGCATCGAGAAGAGGCTCCTCCTCCTTCACCCATGGAAGCTTCTGGAGGTTCTGAAGGCCCTGGCTGAATCCCCGCCTCTGGCACCACATCTTCTCCAGCCTCCTCATTGTCCGTCTCGAGTGCCAGCTGCACAGGCTGCTGGCACAGCACCATATCAGCCTCCTTGCTGTCTGAATCAGCTACTAGCTGCACAGGCCGCGTACAGGCCACAACATCAGCCCTCCCAAGCTCCATTTTCACTGGCAGAGGATTGCAGGAGGCCGTCACAGCCAAAAACAGAGCTCGGGAGCCCGTTTCCTTTGGCAGAGTACTCAGGCCACCACAGGCGCCCTCAACATGAATGACATTCAGCTGGCCACACCCACCCCGGCCCCCTGAGGTCAACCACAACACTAATGCGGGCTTCAATGAAATCGAGTTTGACACCCCCTGATTTAATGACTGTTGTGAGTTACAATGGCACGTATGTGATTTATGCCTGTTTTTCACAGGACTGTTGCAGCATCCCTATGGTCACGTGATAAAAATCCAGACACCTGGCAACCGACTCATATTTAGGACAGTTGCCGTGTCCCGGGGTCAGGCAATCCCCTTTCGTGACCTTCTGACCAGCAAAGTCAACGGAAAAGCCAGTTTCACTTAACAACCGTGTTAGTAGCTTAACAACTGCAGCAATTCACTTAGCAACTGTGGCAAGAAAGGGGATAAAATGCGGGCAAAGCTCACTTAACAACTCTCTCGCTTAGTAACATAAATTTCAGGCTGAGTTGTGGTCGTATGTCGAAGACTACTTGTATAAAGGTAAAGGTTCCTCTTGCACATATGTGCTAGTCATTCCTGACTCTAGGGGGCGGTGCTCATCTCCATTTCAAAGCCGAAGAGCCAGTGCTGTCTGATGATGTCTCCGTGGTCATGTGGCCAGCATGACTAAACACGAAAGGCGTACGGAACGCTGTTACCTTCCCACCAAAAGTGGTCCCTATTTTTCTACTTGCTTTTTTTAATGTGCTTTCGAACTGCTAGGTTGGCAGAAGTAACAGGAGCTCACCCCATTATGCGGCACTAGGGATTCAAACCGCTGAACTGCCGACCTTTCGATCGACAAGCTCAACGTCTTAGCCACTGAGCCACCGCGTCCCTAGTACTACCTGTATTGGTAAGAGCAATAAAATAGCTGAACTGGAATTTCACCTGTGGTCCTGACCATTTTCACACTTGGATCCCAAGAGAACGACAAAGGATTGCGATACTTCACGAACCGCATTCACTTCTGGAAGGTATAGTTATGAAAATATATATTAATCACTTCCAGAATAGTAGGATGGGTTCATTTTTGAGGAGAAATCAGAGAAGAATTATCTCCTTTGCACATCTCCACAAATCACGATCAAGATTGGAAATTGCATGCAAAGTTTTGTAAATACAGAACAGGTCTCGCTGGTACAGCATGGGGTGTGTGCTTTTTTTTATTTATGCCTTTTATTTATGCCTTTTTTTTATTTAAGTGTTGCCTGGACTAGTCCCGGCTGTTTTCTGGGCAAGGTTTTCAGAAGCCGTGGGCCCATCTTCCTAGGGGTGAAAGAGGGAGAGATTGGCTCAAGGTCACCCAGCTGGCTTCAGGCTCAAGGCCTCCCCGTTGATGATAACCGCCTCTCGATAAAAGAAATATTTGCTTTGGCTTCTGCAAATTTGTGGCAGGCTTCCTACATATTTTAGGGTGGAAGTTAAAAGGGGTTTCCCACTATAAAGCGTGTAGGAAGTCTATCAGCTCATTTTTATATTGAAAGCACAGGAGGAACTGAACTACTTCTTTACGAATAAAATGCAGGCAGTCCTCATCTTATAACCAGGAGTGGGCTCCTGGGGGTTCACAGGGGTTCGGGAGAACCTCTAGCTAAGATTCTGTGCAGTTCAGAGAACCCGCAAATCCCACTCCTGGCTGGCCCCGCCCTCCCCTCCCCTCCCTGGTGTCCCCACGCAGTCCATTTTGGGCGCAGGTAAGTGCACGGAGCGTGCAGAGGCTCGGGAAGGGCGAAAAACAGGCCTACCGGAAGTTCAGGGAGGTCGCAAAAGGGAGCCTGGGGAGGCTGTTTTCACCCTCCCGGACGCTCAAGGAAAGCCTCTGGAGCCCAGGAAGGGCAAAAATGCCCCCCCACGTCGTGGTGCAGGAGGCCAACTAGGCCACGCCCACCATGGCCACGCCCACCCAGCAACCGGGCAGAGAACCCCTTGCTAAAATTTTTGAAGCCCATCCCTGCTTACAACTACAATTGGGACCAGAATTTCTCTTGGTAAACAAAGTGGTTAAGTGAGCCACGCTCGATTTTATGAACTTTTTGTTAAGCAAATCACCGCCGTTGTTAAGTGAATCTTATGGTCATTAAGAGAATCCGGCTTCCCCACTGACTTGGCTTGTCGGAAGCAGGCTGGGAAGGTCGCAAATGGCGATCACATGAGCCCATTGTAAATACATGTACCTAAATTCTGATTATGTGATTACGGGGATGCTGTGATGGTCGTAAGTGCGAGGAATGGCTGTAAGTCATTTTTTTCAGCCCTCAACTTACAACACTTCATTTAGTGACCATTCAAAGTTACAACGGCAGTGAAAAAAGTGACTTATGACCCTTGCAGCATCCCCATGGCCACGTGATCAACATTTGAATGCTTGCCAACTGACTCATATTTATGACGGTTGAAGCGTCCCGGGGTCATGTGATCACTTTTTACGACTTTCTGACAAGCAAAGTCAATGGGGAAGCCAGGTTCAGTTAGCAACCGTGTTACTAATTTAACAACTACAGTGACTCGCTTAACAGCTGTGGCAAGAAAGGTCGTAAAATGGGGCAAAACTCACTTAACAACTGTCTCACTTAGCAACAGAAATTTTGGGGCTCAATTTCGGTTGTATGTCGAGGACTATTTGTATAATGATTGTCAGTTGGGGAATCGCCTGTAAATTCACCAGTGGTTGGATTAATGTAGAAAGCTGCATTATTTCAAACTTCAAACAGCGTTAGATAGTAAATCACGGGAAACAATTTTCTCTGCCCGAAAATTATGGATAACTACTAATCAGAGAAGATAATGACAGGTTAGATCAATTGATTGTTACCTTCTGTCAGCTCAGGCTATGAGTAGGTTGATATAAACAGCTCAACTCAATTCTCTCCCACACTCCAGAGATTATCTTTTTAAACCACGGGGGGGGGGGGGGGGGGGGGGGGGGGGAGGGGCCTTGATGCAAAGTGAGCCCAGGAATTTCCAAGCTCAATAAGAGAATCTTAGTCTATAATTCCTTTAGCCTCTTGCAACACGGCAAGAAGGAAAATCAGATAAACTCTAGATTAATTTTTGAATCGATGGAGTAACTCAACTTCTCACCCAAGGCAAAATGTTTTAAGGGGTCTTAGCTCTGCTAACACTGATGATATTACCTACTTGGGCAATGAAACGTCTGCAAGAAAACAACCAAGCTCAGAGGGCACCAAGCAGAGGTGGTATTCAGCCGGTTCGGACCGGTTCACCCGAACACGTAGCGGAAATTGCGGGTCAGCCTGCCCCCTGCCCCAGCTCTATGCCATGCTATTTAGGCATGTTTTGGGGGATGGGCGCATACACAGAAGGCATGTGCACAAGCAAAGCGCTCCCTGGCTTAGGATCTGGGTACCTACAAGACCGTCTTTTGCCACCAATAGCCTCCCACCGACCAGTTCGTTCTCACAGGGAGGGACTACTCAGGGTACCGTCATCAAATCATGCCGACTGGCAACTCCCAGGGGGAGGGCCTTCTCTGTGAGGGCTCCAACCCTTTGGAATGAACTGCCCCCGGAGATACGGAATATCCCTGATCTCCGTGCTTTCTGCCATGCCCTCAAGACCCTGATGTTCCAACAGGCGGGGCTAAACATATGAACGATCTTTTAAAATGTTATCTAACTCTGGGTTTTATTTAATTGACCAAACTAAGTAATAATTTTAATTAGAAATTTTATGATGTCTGTATGTCTATATTCTTCTTGGTTGTACACCGCCTTGAGTCCTACGGGAGAAAGGCGGTATAGAAATATAATAAATAAATAAAAAATGCACAGACGGCAGGTGCGCGTGGGGTGAACTGGCGTGCATAGGGCAAACCAGTAGAAACCTAATGTGAAACTCACCGCTGGCACCAAGGACCCCTCATTTCAACCCTGAGCTACAAATATTCTCCTTTATTGGTACAATATGTTTTTCTAACAACTGGTCCATCTGTAACGATTTTGGAACCAAATTTTTCAGGCTTGTGATTTGATCATGGTTGGATTATATGTGCCTTCAGTTTTAATCTTGCACCACCCGTTTTACAAATAAAATAGGGCTGCACTCACATGCTTTTGTGATTACGGTTTGTACTACAAGTCATGCATTTATTTAGTCCGCTCTTCCGCCGCCCCTCAATGCCTAATTTGATCCTTGTGATTTACTCGAAAGGATGAGCCCTCCCTTATGTTCTCAGAAGCGTACCGCCTTTGAAGGCTGAAATGCCACTTCTATCATTGCTGCCCTTCATAAACCCAGCTACTGTTTCTTAGGCTGTAAGGCAGATTAGTTAGATGCTCCTAGGGACCTCGAATTCAAAAAAAAAATTCCATCTGAAACATTTGAGATCTCTCTTTCGGCATCTTCCAGGCTCCTGGGATTTTGCCAGCCGTTATATAGTCACCCCATCCCTGCCAAATTTATGTTCACACAAGGATTAAAAACTTTGCTTTAAACACAATGCAACGAAAAGCTTAGAATCGTGGGGTTGCAAGGGACCTTGGAGGTCTTCTAGTCCAACCCCTCGCTCAAGCAGGACACTTTACACCAGGGGTGTCAAACTCAAGGCCTGCAGGGTGCTTAGATCTGGCCCACAGGGCTGCCCTGAAAATAGCCTGCAGTGCCCCTGCCAGCAAAAATGGAGCTTGGGAGCCTGCTCGAGCCACCACAGGCACCCCCAACACAAATGACGGTGAGTTGGCCATGCCCACCCTGGCCACGCCCACTCCAGCCCCCCAAGGTCAAACACAACCCTAATACGGCCCTCAATGAAATCGAGTTTGACATCCCTGCTTCACACCATTCTGAACAAATGGTTCTTGTCAATCTCTCCTTGAAAATCTCCAGTGATGGAGCACTCACACTTTCAGGAGGCAAGCCGAGCCATGGATTGATCGTTCTACTGCCAGGAAATTCCTCCTTAGTTCCAGGTTGGATCTCCCCTCCAAAAAGCTTGCTTCTTGTCCTGCCCTCAGGTGCTATGAAGAATAAATTGACCCTCTCTTCCCTTGGACAGCCCAACAAGTATTGGAAGACAGCTATCATGTCAACCCATGTTCTCTTTTTCGCTAGACTAGACATAGCAATAATACTTCGACTTATATACCACTCCATAGTGCTTTACAGCCCTATCTAAGCTGTTTACAGAGTCAGCATATTGCCCCCAACAATCTGGGTCCTTCTAAGGGATTGGCCTAGAAGACCTCCAAGGCAGGGGTGAAATGCTCCCGGTTCGGACTGGATCACCCGATCCGGTAGCAATGGAGGCAGGTGGTTAGAAGAACTGGTAGCAAAAATCCCCGCCCCCCCCCCCCCCCCCGCTCAGCTGAGCCACACAATCATCAGAGGCTTTTTTTTTACTTTTAAAAGCCTTTTTTCTACAACTTCTTTGGCTGAAAAAATGCTTTTAAAAGTTTTTTTAAAAAAGCCTCTGATGATCACGCAGTTCAGCTGGGATCCTCAAAGGCTTTTAAAAGAAAAAAAGCCTCTGCCGATCAGGCAACTCAGCTGGGATCGTCAGAGCCTTTTGAAAGCATTTTTTTACAACCTCTTTGCTGAAGAGGTTGTAGGAAAAATGCTTTTAAAAGTAAAAAAGAAAAAAAAAGAAAGGCCACGCCCACCCAGTCACATTACCTCCCCCAAAGCCACGCCCACAGAACCGGTAGTAACAAATTTTAGATTTCACCACTGCTCCAAGGTCCCTTCTAACTCCGTTATTCCATTCCATTCCATTCCATTCCATTCCATTCCATTGTCAAGACTGCCTATACCAATTAGGACATTTCTCCTAGCTTATATGTGTGTCTTAAGTTAAGCATTGTTTAAAAAAATAAAGAGGCAGCAATCTCTCTATAGAAATGAAGAGCCCGCAGCCCTTATTAAAATGAGGCCAACGTTGATCCTTGCTGTTCTCCTGGAATTCTCTAGCTCAGTGCTTCTCAAATAGTGGGGCACGCCCCCCCAAGGGGGGCGCGAGGCTCCATAAAAGGGGCCGCGTTTGACCTCGGCAAACACTGTCATAACAAGCTAAGCCCCGTGTTTATGTCTCTGTATTTAATCAGAGAACAACGGGAGCATCTGATTGGCTGTCCAAAACCCTTGTGACACGAGCCTGTCGGAGCCATCTTTAGTGTGGGACGTCCGTCCACACTTACTTTGTTGCCCGACGGATGTGCGCCCAATTGATGCTCAAATGACTGACAATGACCTTCTCCTGTGAAACATAACGCTGCCCCAATTAATCAAACTTGCTAAAGAAATCGGGCTACCGCTGCTGACATTTGCATCGATAGTGAGCATTAAGCCAGTCCATGTGACTGCGCATGCTCCTCCCTTTCAAGGAGAACAGACCTTTTTCTAATAATGATACTATTTACAGTCGCGCGGGGGGCGCGAAAAATGTTTTCTTCTTCCTAGGGGGGGCATGACAGAAAATAATTGAGAAGCACTGCTCTAGCTCAATGTGGAACCTATAAAGATATAGGGTGTAGACGGCTGTCGGAGGAATGAGGTAATTTGGAAAAAAACGAAAATGAGGTTTTTACGGTAATTCCAGACAAAATGCAAAGATCGCTTCCAAGGGCAAGCGCTCAACCCCGTGGTCCAATCTACAAGCCTCCTTGCCTTAAACCGCTCCTAGGAGAAGAAAAACTCGGCTTAGTGTGGCCTGTTTGGAATGAAACCAAAAGCACCGTCTGAATAAGAGAAACCACAGGGAAGATGTCAGCCTTACGAGGAAGGCTAGACAGGAAAGACGACCAGATGAGATGATTCTAATTTACTGTAAAGGCTGCATTAAGGGAATCTTCAGTAAAGGAAAATATTTGTAGCTCAGGATTGACTAGCATGGATGATGATGTTACCCAGTTTGGATAACAAAATTTCTGCAAGAAAACAACAAAGCTCAGAGAGCACCGAAGACCCTATAGTCCAGTGATGGTTAAACCTTTTTGGTGCCGAGAGCCCAAAGCGTGTGTGCGCAAATGCATGCGCGTCGCTGAACCCCCAAAATGCAATGTGTGTTCCCCCGTGCATGTGTGCACATCCCCTGCGCATGCACCCCACCCCACACGCATGTGCCTGATCCCCCCCATGCCCTGTTTTGGCTTCTAGATTGGTGCAGGCAGGTTTCCAGGGCCAAAACAGGGCACGGGGGGGGGGACTCCCGTGACGCCACTGCGTCCCGTTTTGGGCCTGGAAAGTCTCCTGCACAAACCTGCAGACCCCATGCATGCGCCCTGCCCCTGCGCATCCCCAGCATGCGCCCTGCCCCCACGCATGCGTGGCAGAGACCCAAAGACCAGCTGGCTAGCGGGAGGCGACCGCACATGCGCAGTGGAGCTGGGCTGGGGTGACGGCTGGCGTGCCCGCAGAGAGGGCTCTGTGTGCCACCTGTGGCACATGTGCCATAGGTTCGCCATCACGGCTACAGTCCTTCCTGCTCCTCCTCCTTTTCTCTGCAATCCCCACTTCCTTCTGGCACTGATGATGTTATCTAGTTGGGTAATGAAATGTCTGGAAGAAAACAACCGAGCCCAGAGACCACCAAGGATCATCTCTCACAACGTTGCAAGTCGAAAAGTACGACGCTCCCACCTTTTCCTTTACTGGTTGTCCTCGACGTACGGCTACAATTGAGCCCAAAAGTTCTGTTGCTCAGCAAGGCAGTTGTTAAGCGAGTTTTGCCCCCTTTTACGGCATTTCTTGCCACGCAATCACAGCAGTTGTTAAGTTAGGAACCACTGTTAAGTGAATCGGGCTTCCCCATTGACTCGTTTACAGTATTTCTACATCTTATTCCATCTGCTCCCCTACCTCTGCCAAGAAGAGCCTGGGAAACTAGAAAACATCTGTTAAGGAGCAAGAAGATATGCTGAGCTGGTGCTTCATATGTTGTTGTTTAATCGCCAAGTCTTCGCAACCCCATGCCAGCCCCCCTCTCCCGTCCTCTACTCTGTCTCGGACTTTGGCCCAAATTCATGTTCCTTGCATCCATGACTCTCTATCTAACCATCTCATCCTCTGCCGTCCCCATCTCCTTTTGCCTTCTATCTTTCCCAACCTCACTAGGTCTTTTCTAACGGGGGTCTAGGAAAACCTGGCATGGCCAACTTGCTGCTGCCAACTCGCCCCAGTCAATTCGCTGCAGCCAACCCGCCACAGGACAAGAGTTACACTAATATCGAAGAAACGGTGGAACAGAATCACTAAAGGAAGGATGCAGCAGAAGGAGGGACAAAATGAAAGGCGAATGACAAAAATGAAAACACTTTTTAAAGTATTTCAAGTACTTGAACTGTTGAATTGTCCCACAGAGTGTTGGCCGCACCAAGCTGTCCCATTCAATTTTCTAAGGAGTCATGTCTTCTCATCAGGTGGCCAAAGTATTTGAGCTTCAGTTTCAGGATCTGTCTTTCCAAAGGACAGGCAGGATTGGTTTGCTTTAGGATTGACTGATTGGATCTCCTTGCAGTCCAAGGGGCACCGCAATTCGAAAGCAAAGCCATTTATATACCGTGTTTCCACAATAAATTTGGACAAATGGGAAAAGTCTGGCAAATCAATATAAAATTAACAAGAGCAGTGGCGTACAAGGAAAATCAACTGAAAATGTTCTACAGGTGGCACATGTCTCCAACTAGATTGGCAAAAATACACGCCAAATATAGCTCGATTTGTTGGAAGTGCAAAGAGACACAGGGAACTTTTTATCACCTATGGTGGACGTGCCCGGCAGCAAAAAAAAATTTGGTCAAATATTAAAAAATGGCTGGAACAAATAATAGAAATGCAGATAGACAAAGAGCCAGTAGCGTTCTTACTAGGAATCTTTAACAAATCATATCCTAAAGACACTAAATACCTTATAATTCATATATTAACGGCAGCAAGAATATCATACGCAAAAAACTGGAAACAAGAAAGAACCCCAAACGAAACAGAGTTAATAGGAAAAATCTTAGAATGCGCTGAAATGGATAGGCTAACCAAAGAAATACAAGAAAGAGAAGAATCAGACTACTACAAAATATGGAGTAAATGGTATAATTGGCTAAAAACCAGAAACAAATTTAAATCCTAGAGGGCTAACATTACCAGTATAGAAAATGTTATTAGACTAAGAAGAGGTGAAGAAATATATATTAAGTAGAATGTCACTTTGAAATAGTGCTTAATAATAGTGTTTTTGTTTATATGTTGTATAAATATTTGTTATGTGTATGTCATGTGTATGTTATGTTATGTGTTTTTTTTAATATTTATATTCTAATAAAAATTTATTTTAAAATATATACCGTGTTTCCCCGAAAATAAGACCCTGTCTTATATTTTTCTTTGAACCCTGAAATAAGCGCTTGGCCTTATTTTCGGGGAGGTCTTATTATTTTGGGGCGCATGGAGCAAGACGGGGCTCCTCTTGCCGTCTTACCTAATTTCCAGCTCTGCGTTTAAATATTTTCAGGGAGGGCTTATTTTCAGGGGGAGGCTTATTTTAGCAAATGTGATCAAAAGCCCGACTGGACTTATTATCAGGGGATGCCTTATTTTAGAGGAAACAGGGTAGCAAGAGCAAGAGCACTTAGATTTATATACCGCTTTATAGTGCTTTACAGCCCTCTCTAAGCGGTTTACAGAGTCAGCCTCTTGCCCCCAACAATCTGGCTCCTCATTTTACCCACCTCGGAAGGAGGGGAGGCTGAATCAACCTTTGAGCCTGGTGAGATTCGAACTGCCAAACTGCAGGCAGCTGGCAGTCAGCAGAAGTAGCCTGCAGTACTGCACTCTAACCACTGCGCCACCGCGGCTCAATATACAGCAAGGAATTTCTCTGTACTTGTGAAAACTCAAGATTTACACCTTTGCCACGCACTCATGTCTATTAACTCTGCAGTTGCTACAACTTTTCTTCTTCTCCTCTCAATCCTCAAATGAAAAAAACAAACAAACCCTGGCGTATATTTGCCTATGGCACTAGAGAACATAGATTTGGAAGGAAAAAGTAATTTCCCTGTCTTATTTCTGAGGCATCTCCTCTCTGTCAAAAAAAAAATCCTTTAAAAAAACAGATTAAATATAATATTAGGATATGTCTTGATACACATTTATCAATGTGCTGCTAATCTTCCGGAAGGGATCTTAATTTGTTTTAAAACGACAGATAAACCACCTTAGATGTGGAAGAAAAGGATTATGGGGTATGAGTATTCCTGCTGGATCAAAATGCAACCAAGCATGGGAAGGAGACGCTCAGCCCGACAGCGGTGAAATCTTTGTGAAAATGATGCAAATTAATAGCAAGATTTGAACAGAAATAGAAACAATCGCTGATGGTTGGAAGACAGGTGATCATTCTAGCCAACACCTGTTGGACTTTTACAAGCCAACTTTGCTCCACCCTGTGGAAGGAAGGAAGCTGACTCTACTCCAGCTGGGACATTTCCAAATCTATAGGTTATATACCGTATTTTTTGGATTATAAAATGCATCTGACTATAAGACGCACCTAAATTTAAAAGAGGAAAACAACAACAAAAAGTTTTTTGGCCTCCCTTTTTTCAGCCCGTTTCCAACCTTTTTTGGGCCCATTTTCAAGGCTTTTTTCGGCCCGTTTTGGGGGCTTTTTTCGGTCCGTTTTGAGGCATTTTCAGTCCGTTTTCGAGGCTTTTTTCCGGCCCATTTTTTCTAAAAAAAATGGGCTGGAAAAAAACCTAGAAAATGGGCTAAGAAAAGGCCTAAAAAAGACCCAATAATGGGACGTGCAGAGGCCAAAAAACAGCCAGTGGTGGGCAGGGCTTCGGCAATATTCGGTCCATAAGACGCAGACATTTTCACCCCCTTTTGGGAGACAAAAAAGTGTGTCTTATAGTCTGAAAAATATGGTAACTAGAGAATAGTAGTGTATTTTCACCACATGTATCAAGACTTTATTTTTGCTATTTACTGTATTTTGTTATTTTAATTCCCACCTTCATTATTTTTACAAATAACTCCAGGGGGCAAACATGTGCAATACAGGCCCATCACCGTGAGTTCTAGTTCTACCTTACGTGTGAAAGCTGATTGTGTGGCTTTGGGCCAATCACCAGGAGATGGTGAGTTCTAGTCCTGCCTTAGACAAGAAAACCAGCTGGGTGATTTTGGGCCAATCACCAGGAGACGGTGAGTTCTAGTCCTGCCTTAGACAAGAAAACCAGCTGGGTGATTTTGGGCCATTCACCAGGAGACGGTGACTTCTAGTCCTGCCTTAGACAAGAAAACTAGCTGGGTGATTTTGGGCCAATCACCAGGAGACGGTGAGTTCTAGTCTCACCTTAAGTCACGAGAGCCGGCTGGATGGCTTTTGGGGGAAGTCCCTCTTTCTCAGCTCAACCCACTTCAGAGGGTTCTTGTTGTGGGGAAAATAGGAGGAGGAAGGAGTATTGTATGTGTTCACGGCCTTGAGTTATTTGTAAAACTAAGAAAGGTGGAATTCAAATAAATAAATAGGAGGAAAGCTCTTCTAGATATCCACGCTCTCCTCACAATGCATCATTCCACTCTGGACAGATATCTCCTGTCTGGCAAACGAGAAGGTTTCCTGTGTACAGAAAGTCTGGGAAAGGTTTTTAAGAGAACGTTGCCTACGGATATCAAAAATAGCAACTCCGAGACACTTCCTCACTTCCCGTGCTTAATACTATTTGTGTAACATCTGCTTGCTTCCACAAGTCTGGTTTTAATATAGCACAAGAGCCAGAAGGAACTGCACTTGTTCATCCAAGAAGCGGGACAATTCGGCATGAAACTTACTAAAACACCAACCACAAGAGAGTGTATTTTTCTAATGGGATATTTGGAAGCCCTTCCACTGTCATGCCTATGGAGATGCTCAGTCATCCTGGTCAGGGTTGTCCCAAAGGTGCTTTTTTTCAAGAGGCAACTGGACTTTCTTGGTTTTTCTTTGAAGACGTTTCGCTTCTCATCCAAGAAGCTTCTTCAGTTCTGACTGGAGGCTGGGGAATATACTCCTTGCAGACAGCTGGACATTTGCATTCTTTTAGCAGGTCATTAAGGTCACCTGGAGGTTTATCTGTGTCATCAGGGACACCTGAGTGGTGCAAATGGGTGTGGAGCCTTCTTGGAAGTGTTGAAAGGACTGTATTGTAAATGGGAGATAGATGATGTCGTATCCCTCCCCCTCGGTTGAGAGAGGGCATTGGGGAAACAAAACAACCACTTCATAAACGCATGGCACAACATAGGAGAACAAACACATCAGGACTAGATTCCGCAGTCCATCTGCATTTAAAAGACACCGGTCACTCGTTTGAAGACAACAAAGTCCACATTTTGGATAGAGAAGATCACTGGTTTGAAAGAGGAACCAAAGAGGCCATCTGTGTCAAAAATTTAACAGCCCTCCCTTAACAGAGGGAGATGGAGATTTTTATATTTATACATTTATATTATAGGAGCCTGAGTGGCGTAGCAGGCTAATGCCTCCTATTAAGGCAGCATTTAACATCCAGCTGCCTGCAATTACTGCGAGTTCTAATCTCACCAGGCTCAAGATTGACTCAGCCTTCCATCCTTTCTAAGGTGGGTAAAATGAGGACCCGGTTTGTGGGGGCAATAAGCTGACTTTGTATAAATATACAAAAAGTATGAAGGCTATTGCTTAACACATTGTAAGCCGCCCTGAGTCTCCGGAGAAGGGCGGCATATAAATATAAATAAATAAATATACATATACATACACACACACACACACACATATGATATGGATAAAATCTGTCTAGTTGTTAAGCGTCAACACTGACTCGATGGCTCATAATCAACCAATCTGTTTTGATAGTGTTGATATTTATTCATTTGACTGTACTAATATTTTGCTCCAATCCCAACAGCCTCTGGTTGGCAGCAACAATCCAAACAATTTGAAAAAAGAATCAAAACACAAAAATACAAACATGAATCAAAAGCTGAACTCAACGATAGGCACCCACAACTAATCAACTGGAACCAAAGCCTCCTCCTTAAAGCTAAGAACGTATAAATAAATTGTATTAAATAACTCCGCAAAAAACAAATTACTGTATTAGCTCGATGGGGCTTGTCTGAAAGGGTTAAAAGGGGGGGGGGAACCATTATACTGTAATTTTTTTTTAAGACTCTCGGCACCAATGCCCACATTCAGCACAAGGGTCAAGCACTGTGTGACCTGCCCCCACGACAGCACTTGCACACAAATGCTTGCGGCTGAGGGCGGCTAAACTAGAGCGTTACTAAACCACAGATGTTGTAACCTGAATTCCAGCACAGAGCGGAGGAACTGAAAGGTCCTTCCTTCCCACACTAGAATTCCTGAAACACCAGGCCTCAACGACTGTTTGTTAAAAAAGCTGGGAAAGGATACAGGTAGTCCTCGACTTACGACCATAAGGGAGCCCAAAATTGAGACTGCTAAGCAAGTCAGTTGTTAAGGGAGTTTTGCCCCATTTTACGACCTTACTGGCCATCACTGCAAGTGGTTAATAACACAATCGCTAAAGTGTACATACAGGTAGTCCTCGAGTTACGACCACGATTGAGCCCAAAATTTCTGTTGTTAAGTGAGACATTTGTTAAGTGAGCTTTGCCCCCATTTTACGACTTTTTTTGGCCACAGCTGTAAAGTGAATGCGCTGGCTGAGGTACTCTGGGAATTGAAGTCCACAGGTCGTAAAATTGCCAAGATTGGAGACCCCTGGACCCCTTCCAACTCTGTTCTTCTGTTCTATTCAGCCAGGAAGCCGAGTGGAGGATTTGCTGGGCAGAGGGAATTCCTTTCCACCAGCAAAGAAACCTGGCTTGAAGATGGGGGAATAAAAATACCTGTAATAAATCCAGGTTTTTCAAAAGCAGGCTGTGATAAAATGGAACCAGGCACATTCCGGGATCCTTCCAGCTGGGCTGGATCAAGTTACCTACCGGCGGAATGCATGCACGCTTCCAAAATCTGGTGGTTTTTTTTCTCAGAGGAGCAAACTCCCTGAAAGCAAGGGGATTAAAATCCACTCATTTTCCCCCTGAACTTGGCAAGCCTCCAAAAGTGTCAAACTCAAGGCCCGCTGGCTGGATGCACCTCACGGGGTGCTTAGATGTGGCCTGTGGGGCCAGCCTGGAAATAGCAAAGGACTGGCCCATGGTGCCCCTATCAAAAATGGAACGGGGGGGGGGGCACATGCCCCCCCCCCCCAGCACTCCATTCTGGGCATGGACAGCCACCTGCAGCACTCTGGCAGCCAAAATGAGGCACCGGGGGGGGAGGGAGGACTCTGCACCCCAGTTTGGCTGCCAGAGTGCTGCAGGAGGCTGTCCTTGACTCAGAAGGTTATAAAATGGAGGAAAGGGAAAATATTTTACCTTTCAGGCTTGCAGGATTCTGCTACTATAGCCTATGTCCGTGATGGCGAACCTATGGCACGGGTGCCACAGATGGCACGCGGAGCCATATTGGTGGGCACGCGAGCTCAGCTCCGGCACACATGTGTGTGCCGGCCAGTTGATTTTTGGGCCTTCTGGGCCCACCAGAAGTCAGGAAACACGCTGTTTCCGGCCTCCCAAGGGCCTCTAGGAAGGGTGGGGAAGGCGGTTTTTGCCCTCCCCAGGCTCCTAGAAAGGCTCTGGAGCCTGCGGAGAGCGAAAAATGGGCCTACTGAGCCCACCGTGCCATCACAGCAAAAATAGAGGGAGCATGAGGGTGGGGGGCGGGGCGCATAGAATTATGGATGTGGGCACACATGCGTGTGTCCCCCCCCGCTTTTGGCACACGATGGCAAAAAGGTTAGCCATCGCTGGCCTATGTCCATGATGAGGAACGTATGGCATGCGTGCCACAGGTGGCATGCAGAGCCCAGTCTCTGCAGGAACGCCAGCCGTTAGCCGCAGCCCAGCTGTACCAGGCATGTGCCCGCGCCTCCCACTGGACAGCTGCTCTTCGGGTCTCTGTCACCCATGTGTGGGGGGGTGAGGTGCATGGGCTGATGCATGCACGCATGCCTGGAGGGTCGGGGCGCATGCGTGGGGGGGGTGCAGGTTAGTGCAGGAGGCTTTCAAGGCCCAAAACAAGGCAGGGGTGCCTCATGCGGCCCCTCAGTGCCCTGTTTTGGCTTCCAGGTTGGTGCAAGAAGCTTTCCAGGCCCAAAATGGGGCGCGGGGGGCCCTCAGACACCACGGCCCTGATGCGGCCCTCAATGAAATCGAGTTTGACACCCGTGCTGTAGAGCGAATAACAAAACGGAGGGAGTTACAGTGCACTATTCCAGGTCATGACGCTAGAACGAATCACGCTAATCAATTCACTCGGGCAGCATTAGATGTTGGAGTCCAACTGATAAGATAGCTTGGCCGTTTCCAATCACCCAAGATTGGCCAATATATTGGCTCCCAGTAAGACCATTCTTTGAGTTGTTTTTACGATGTAACAAAGCAGCATCGATTTCTGAGGTCAGTGCCAAAATTGCCACTACATTATTATTTATGAATATTGAAATGAAAAGAACAACGGCTAAAAACAATACAGATAAGTATTTGATTTCTGACTTTCCCTTTCTTTGTACTCCAACCAATTTATTTATTTATTTATTTATTTATTTATTGGTTCGATTTATATGCCGCCCTTCTCCGGAGACTCAGGGCGGCTTACAATGCGTTAAGCAATAGCCTTCATACTTTTGATTATACCTGCTTAGTAGGGCTTTTGACCCCCTCTAAGTGGTGTTCTTTTTTATACAAAGTCAGCTTATTGCCCCCACAATCTGGGTCCTCATTTTACCTACCTCGAAAGGATGGAAGGCTGAGTCAACCTTGAGCCTGGTGAGATTCGAACTCGCAGTAACTGCAGGGAGCTAGTGCTACTTAACAGCACTTTAGTCTGCTGCGCCACCAAGGCGCAATTTACGGCGTTTATTGACATAAACTGTAGAAAGGATACTCTAAGGTAGGGGTGTCAAGCTCGATTTCATTGAAGGCCGCATCAGGGTTGTGTTTGACCTCAGAGGGGCCAGTGTGGGCATGGCCAGTGTGGGCGTGGCCAGCTCAACATCACTTGTGCCGGGGATGCCTGTAGTGGCCCAAGAACTCTGCCAGCGAAAACGGGCTCCCAAGCTCTGTTTTCGGCTGCAACAGCTTCCTGCAACCCACTGCCAGTAAAAGCGGAGTTTGGGAGGGCCACCCACGAGCCTCCCGAGCTCCATTTTCACTGGCAGAGGCCCCGCAGGCCGATCCTTTTCTGTTTCCAGGACAGCTCCGCGGGCCAGATCTAAGCACCCCACAGGCCAGATCCGGTCCCCGGGGCCCTGAGTTTGACACCCCTGCTCTAAGGATTTGTATTTGTCTTGCTGTGTATAATATCATATCTTAGGAAGCCATTCTGTTTTAAATTTCGATTATGTCTAGCGTGTTTCATTGTTGCTGCACATGCATGTTTTGTTTTTTTTTAAAAAAAGAAGTATTTATTTTAAGGGCTAACACCCTTTTCTGCGAAAGAGACATGTACCTTAAAAGTAAACAAAGGAAGCTGTGGCTTGTAACTAGTAAATTGCCAAAAGCTAACCGTGTTTCTTTTCCTGGGCAAGCCAACTCAGCAATAGGGTTTAGCTTGTGACACACCAAGAGTGTTACCCAGCAACCTGAAGACCTGTGGACTTCAACTCCCAGGATTCCCCAGCTGGCTATCTTATCTAAGAGGATTCTGGGAATTGAAGTCCATAGGTCTTCAAGTTGCCATGGTTGAGAAAATGAGGACCCAGATTGTGGGGGCAATAAGCTGACTTTGTATAAAATATACAAAAGTATGAAGGCTATTGCTTAACGCATTGTAAGCTGCCCTGAGTCTCCGGAGAAGGGCGGCATATAAATCAAATTTTAAAAAAACACACAAAAACACTGCACCAACAGATACAGGCAGCCCTTAACCTATGCGTTTGACCTAGGCCCAAGTAGTTATTACCAGACACAATCAGTCCTAAAGAAACATATTTTATTAGAACAGCTGAGAATTATTTCATTCTCATCTTAGTCCAAATTAATTCCAAAACAAGTCCTTCAGAAAAAGTCCTTCGGCTTTATCACAAACCTTTGTCTTCTTTGGCACGCTATCAAAGGCTTTTCTTGGCAAAGTCCCATGAAGTTTAGAAACAAGAGACGCTGACAAGAAAGAAATGTAGCAACGTTGCTTTCCTATAAAGAGCCCAAGAGCCGTTGCTGCTCTTTTAAGCCTTATGGGAGGGCCCAATCATCTCCTGGCCTTACTCCCGAGTCATCCTTTTTGATTTAGCTGCTCTTGCCTTCTGGCAGCTCTTCGCATACGTGCACTAGGAACAGGCTCCTCCTGTTCCTCTGCCTCTCTGCTGTCCGACTCTGGAGGCTCCGGAATCCGTGCATCACTCCCAGATGGCCCTGGCCCCATCTCTGCCTCCAATGCAGAGCCCTCATCCGGGCCTTCCCCGACTCCAGGACTGGTCCATTGTCCTCCCCAGCCTCCTCACTGTCTGACTCTGCTGCCAGCTCCACAGGCTGCTGGTTAACCACAACACTATGACCATAGTTGATCCCAAAATTTATGTTGCTAAGTGAGAAATTTGTTAAGTGAGTTTTTCCTCACTTTACGACTTTTCTCGCCACATTTGTTAAGCGAATCACTGCAGTTCTTAAATTAGTAAATGTCAGGGTTTGTGGACTGGTTGAGACCCGCTGAATTTAAGCGTATTAGTCAGCGGAGGAAAAGATGACTTCCAGGCCTGACAATTGGTTGTTAAGTGAATCGGGTTTCCCCATTGACTTTGCTTGTCGGAAGGTCGCAAAACGACCTTTATGACACCGCCACTGTCATAAACGTGAGTCAGTTGTCAAGCACCAGAATGTAAATCATGTGACGATGGGGATGCCGCAATGGTCGTTAAGTGTGAAAAATGGTGGTAAGTCCCTTTTCTCGGTGCCGTGGTAAATTTGAATGGTCGGTAAATGAACTGTTGTAAGTCGAGGACTGCCTGTACTCTTCCTTTATAACTTTGCAAAGTTGCTTGAAAAGACAAAAATTTTAATAAATTCACTAGCACCAAACTTCAAGTTCGTTTTGTTCCTAACTTGGTCACAACCCGATTTTGTAACCTCCTGTTGTGCGTTCTACCGCTCCTTCCCTCAACTTCATGTTCTTAGGTAACCTCAATTGCTGGTTATTATCTCATCAACCATTACAACAGCAGCTATTACCGGAATGCCAACAAATCAAGTTTCTTCTCTTACCAACAAGGAACAAACGTCCAAGGAAACCAGTAACCCTAGTAACAGACAATTTATTGCATGCTCTTCGTTGTTTTGTTTTTTTAAAAAAGTAATCCTTTAATGTTGTCGGGAGAAATGTCCATCTGGATTCAGTTCCAAGTGGGGAGAAAGACACTGGAAACATGCGGCTGTTTGGAAAGATGGTTTTTAATGGTGGACAGGACCACATGGTTTGAGATCCTGGGCAAAAAGCACATGGGAGAGGGAGAGATTTATACCCTCTCTTGGGCCCCACCTTAGAGCTTCCTGTTCCTGTACAAGAAATGTATCCCATTGGCTATCAGACTTCCAGGGGGCGGGGGTCTTAACTAACTTTGTAGGCTATCTGTGTCCCAGGCTTGGTTGAGCCTTGCTGGGTGATGTAAACTTCCCAGGTGCCGTGTGGTGAGATGGGTAGAGGGCTAATCCTATCAATATCTTAATCCCATCGCCCTGAAGCTGCAGGAAGCTGCTTTGTCTATAAAAACATGTTTCTCCTTTTCTCATCCAGGGAAATATAATATTCTGCCTCTTTAGTATTTCCTAGAACAGTGATGGCTAACCTTTTTGCCATCGTGTGCCAAAAGCAGGGGGAGCGCAGTGGGGTCACATGCAACCGTGCCCACATCCATAATTCTATGTGCCCCGCACCCTTGTGCTCCTCCCCTTTTGGCATGTGATGGCATGGTAGGGCCCTTTTTTGCTCTCCCAAGGCTCCAGAGCCTTTCTAGGAGCCTGGGGAGGGCAAAAACAACCTTCCCCAACCCCCTAGAGGCCTTCCGGAGGCCGGAAACAGTGTGTTTCCTGACTTCTGATAGACCCAGAAGGCCTGAAAATCACCTGGCTGGCACACGCATGCATGCTGGAGCTGAGCTCGCGTGCCCACCGAAATGGCTCCGCGTGCCACCTGTGGCACCCGTGCCATAGGTTCGCCATCACGGTCCTAGAATATTTCATTCTTCTAGGAGAGGGGTGGGTGCTAACTTCCTACAATGTAAAACAGGAGAAATATATCATTAAGAACTGTATTTTTTTTTCACTTTTAAAAAAAAAAGATAAATTATGTCATTAAATCATAATGTATCCTGCAGGTTATCCCTAGCCTCAAGGCCTCTTTAATGCATGTCTTTTTCAGAAGATAATGGGACACGTGGATTTTTTTTCCCCAAGGGGTTATCCCTTCAAAACTACAGGGCTGAGCATAATTTAATGAAATACTAGGAAATAAACAACTTCATTTTTAAAAATCTACATAGCTAAAAGGTAAAATATTTATTAAATTTATACGTCATCCGGCTCACTATCCAAGCAATTCTGAGCAGTTACAGATATAGAATATAGAAATTTAAGATATAGGGGAAAAAATACATAAAGAAAAGAATATAGAAGTAAATAAAAAGAAAAAAAGTTGCAGAAAAGAATAGTTAAAAAGAAAGAAAAAAGTTAAATAAGCTATTTTAAAGCTATTTTTGGTAACAGTTACACAATCCTTCCTTTCTCCTTAACATTACAATGATCCCTTCAGCACAGGGGTGGTTCTAAATTTTTATACTACCGGTTCTGTGGGCGTGGCTTATTTTGTGGGTGTGGCTTGATGGTCATGTGACAATTATTTAGGATTTAGCAGAGGTCCTGGTCTACCAGGCTTTTAACTTCTTGCAGAGCTGTACCGGTCTACCCATTTGTTTTTGCAGGCACTGATTTATTCATGTATTTTTGCAGGCACCGGTCTACTCATTTGTTTTCTTTTAACACCGATCAGCTGTAGGGCGGCCCTTTGAAGCCCCGTGGTAAGAGTTTAAACAGTTTTTTTCCCTTCTAGCCAATCAGATGGGATTCAGGAAGCAGCAATAGACTGGGGGTGGGGCCAAATAAAAGGTAAGAATAACGTGGGGTGGGGGGGGCGCAGAACCGGTTCAGTGACATCATATCGTCACCGCTACCAGCTGAGCAGAACCGGGACGAACCAGGAGGAACCCACCGCTGCTTCAGCCCGATTCAATATTTTTCTAATCATCAAATCCACAAAACACCATTACACTTTTTTCCCCCATTTTCAGCAACAAGTCCATAGAAAGTTTGCAATTGTTTATGAACTACTTATTGTCTCATTCCTGACCAAACAGGTCATTTTGGCTGATAGTTCTAACCACCTTCACAATCTCATTTGTCCATGGTGGGTTTTTTGATATGTCGCCATCTTGGTATATAAAACGTTGCCGTCAATGAATGAAATTAGGCATTTTATAGATGGCCTAGGACAGTGATGGCTAACCTTTTTGCCGTCGTGTGCCAAAAGTGGGGGGAGCGCAATGGGGTCACACGCACACGTGCCCACATCTATAATTCTATGTGCCCCACCCCCCCTGTGCTCCCCCCACTTTTGGCATGTGATAGCACCGTGGGCCCAGTAGGCCCATTTTTAGCTCTCCACAGGCCCCAGAGCCTTTCTGGGAGCCTGGGGAGGGCAAAAACAGCCTTCCCCACACACCCTAGAGGCCCTCCGGAGGCCGGAAACAGTGTGTTTCCTGAGTTCTGGTGGGCCCAGAAAGCCCAAAAATCAGCTGGCTGGTGCATGCATGTGTGCTGGAGCTGAGCTCGTGTGCCCACCAATATGGCTCCGCGTGCCACCTGTGGCACCCGTGCCATAGGTTCGCCATCACGGGCCTAGGAAATCTATAGAATGCCAAAAAGAAGACGTCAAAGTATGAAACGCTTAATGTTTCACACATTTCCTAGGCATTTTATGCAATGCCAAAAGGCAAACCCACAATGTAATAAAACACTCCCACTAAAATGCCTCTCTAAACTTCGTTTTTGCCAAAAGTACCGGCCTCTTGTTTGTTTTTCCCAGTAAGAAAGTCAAGGATTTTATTTTGCATTTCTTCTTTCATATTCATACACGGTTTTTTCAATACCGGTACTCCTCTAATTGCAACAGTTCATTTAGTGACCGTTCGAAGCTACAACAGCACTGAAGAAAGTGACTGATGACCATTTTTCACACTTACAACTGTTGCAGCAACCACAATGTCACATGATCAAAATTTGGACACCTGACAACTGATTCCTATTTATGGCAGGTCATGTGATCCCCTTTTGCGACCTTCTGACAAGCAAAGTCAATAGGGAAAGCCAGATTCACTTCACAGCCATGTTACTAACTTAACAAGAGCCTTGGTAGTACAGTGGTCTAAAGCACCCTCTTATTAACACCAGCTGCCTGCAATTATTGCAGGTTCGAATCTCACCAGGCGCAAGGTTGACTCAGCCTTCCATCCTTTCTAAGGTAGGTAAATTGAGGACCCAGTTTGTGGGGGCAATAAGCTGACTTTGTATAAATATACAAAAGTATGAAGGCTATTGCTTAGCGCATTGTAAGCTGCCCTGAGTCTCTGGAGAAGGGCGGCATATAAATCAAATTTAAAAATAAAAATAAAAAAAAACAAAAACAAAAAAACAACTGCAGTGAGTCACTTAACTGTGGCAAGAAAGTTTATAAAATGAGAGAAAAAATCACTTAACAACTGACTCACTTAGCAACAGAAATTTTGGGCTCAGTTTTCATTGTAACCTGAGGACTACCCTCTTTTTGACTTTCTTTTCATACTTTGCCTAAATAGCTCTTGTCATTCTGCATAATGCCTAGGCATTATATACAATGCCAAGGGAAAGTGTGTGTGTGTGTGTGTGTGTGTGTGTGTATGTGTGTGTGTGTGTGTGTGTGTGTGTGTGTGTGTGTGTGTATATATATATGTTAAAATAACACAGACATTTTTTAAAAATTTTATTTATATGCCGCCCTTCTCCGGAGACTCAGGGCGACTTACAATGCGTTAAGCAATAGCCTTCATACTTTTGTATATTTTATACAAAGTCAGCTTATTGCCCCCACAACCGGGTCCTCATTTTACCTACCTTAGAAGAGAGGATTCCTTGGAAAAGACCCCCGATGTTGGGAAAAGAAGGAAGGCGAAAGGAGAAAGGGACGGCAGAGGAGGAGATGGGTAGGTGGTATCATCGATGCAATGAAGGTGAATTTGGGCAAACTCCAGGAGACAATGAAGGACAAGGGACCTGGTGTGCTATGGTCCATGGGGTTATGAAGAATCGGACATGGCTTAGTAACTAAAAACAACAATTAGAAAAGATGAGATTTCAAGTAAAAGCTGAAGTACAATGGCAAAAAAAAAAGCATAAATCACTTAGTATGTAGAGAATAAAAAAATTCTATACATAAATTCCCAATATTTTATTTATTTATTTATTAGTTTGATTTATATGGCGCCCTTCTCCGGAGACTCAGGGCAGCTTACAATGCGTTGAGCAATAGCCTTCATATTTTTGTATATACCTGCTTAGTAGGGCTTTCGTGCCCCCCCTCCCCCAAGCGGTGTTCTTTTTTATACAAAGTCAGCTTATTGCCCCCACAATCCGGGTCCTCATTTTACCTACCTCGGAAGGATGGAAGGCTGAGTCAACCTTGAGCCTGGTGAGATTCGAACTTGCACTAATTGCAGGCAGCTGGCAACTAAGTGCTACTTTAGCAGCACTTAGCCCACTGCGCCACCAGGCATCTTGAGCATTATCCTTCCAGTCAAGTAGCCAGACTCAACTTACCATATTTTTCGGACTATAGGACGCACCGGAGTATAAGATGCACCAAGATTTCGAAGAGGTAAACAAGAAAAAAAAAAATTTTTTTTGCCTTCCCTGGCCCCCAGGAGCACTCTGCAGGCCTCCCAAATCCTCTGCGCATCCTGTTCTTTGCAAAAACGGGATGTACAAGGTGGGGTTTCGGGAGGCCAAAAATGGCTGTATTCGGTGTGTAAGACGCACCGTTTTCCCCCACTTTTAGGGGGGGGCGAAAGTATGTCATACTCCGAAAAGTACGGTAATCCACTAGACTAGAAGGACTAACCCAGCTCTTCTCCTACAATGTCTTGATCTACCCGTTGCTAAGAACAACAGAGCAAAGTTGAGTCAATTGGATGTGTTATATTGCTTGTAAAACCCTTTTTACTGCCAGCAAAGTCGTTTTCACCTGAAGGACCCATCCTCTCAGGTAAATAACCTTTTCATAAAATATTAAGGCACTTAACAACACGAAGCATCCTTGCAACGCCACAAACATCTCACACATATCTGGCCTTACGCTAAGACCACTTTCAAGCCAAGGTCAATTTGCTTCAATAATTACCGCTGCACTAAAAAAAAAAAAATCATTTGAAACTATGATGAAATAAGTCAACTGCTACCTCAATGACAATTAACCACCGGCATAATATTCTTATCTTTATGCGACAGGGACCAAGACCTTTTCGGGGGTGGGAAGAGGGGGAAGGATGCTGGTTTTCTTCCAGTACCACTTTTTCTAAAGCTGCTGACTTTGAATGTGGGATGATTACATTAGAAAATTCAGTCTTCAAGGTCTCTCGAAGGAAGAGGATGGTCCCTCTAGGACCGTATTTCTCAACCCCATCGACTTTTAAGACGGGTGAACTTCAACTCCCAGAATTCCCCAGTGTGGAATTCTGGGAGTTGAAGTCCATTCATCTTAATGTTGCTGAACGTTGAGAAACACAAGTGCTAAGGAAACCGAGAGCCAGACAAGAGAACAAAACGTTTAAATTAAAAGAAGATTTCGGCTATCAAGGAGGAACTTCATGAAGGTAGATGCATGAAGCAGTGAAATAGTTTCCCTAGGACGCTGATGGACTCCCCCCTCTGAGGTTTTCTAACAGCGACTTGGATGACCATCTGCTGACCATGCTTTAGCATTGAGCAAGCATCAGTCTAAATGACCTCTGTGGTACCAATTAAACAATTGTAGTTTAGAGTTGAACTGTGGGGTCTTTGGTGCTCTCTGAGCATGGTTGTTTTCATGTAGACATTTCATTACCAAACTAGGTAACACCATCAGTGCCAAGATAGTGCTAGGCCTCTCTGTAAAATATTGTGTTCTGTGGTAGATAGCAATAGCAATAGCAATAGCAATCAATTGATTGATTGATTGGTTCGATTTATATGGCGCCCTTCTCCGGAGACTCAGGGCAGTTTACAATGCGTTAAGCAATAGCCTTCATACTTTTGTATATACCTGCTTAGTAGGGCTTTCGGGCCCCCCTAAGCGGTGTTCTATTTTATACAAAGTCAGCTTATTGCCCCCACAATCTGGGTCCTCATTTTACCTACCTCGGAAGGATGGAAGGCTGAGTCAACCTTGAGCCTGGTGAGATTCAAACTTGCAGTAATTGCAGGCAGCTGGTGTCACTTAACACCACTTTAATCTGCTGCGCCACCAAGGCTCTTAGACTTATCTAGCACTTTGCAGCCCCCTCTAAGCAGTTTATAGAATCAGCATATTGCTCCCAACAATTTTACCAAACTTAGAAGGATGAGTCAATCCTGAGTTGGTGAGGATTGAACTCTTGGCAGTGGGCAGAATTAGCCTGTAATACTGCATTCCAACCACTGCACCACCATGGTTCCTATGTAGATCATGTCCATAGGTATGATCTCTATGAACCTTATGGTCCCTATATGACCTCTGTGGTCTCTTCCTAGTCACCCATTATAAAATCCACACCCTTTTATATATGGGAAGTATCATAGCTCTAAATATATTGATGCCACACCCAGAGCAATTTGCAACCTGGGTGAACATCGATAGTGAACTAGAAAAAAATAAAATAAAATTGCCCTGACTCAGACGTTGTCTTTTGGACTCTCCCACTCACTCTCCGCAATTGCCATTGGCCACTGTGAGAGTTTCTAGCTCTGTGAGATTAACAGGATTACAGCAACAACCCTGCTGTGTAATGTGACGAATAAGCAGTGACAGCTGAAGGAAAACACAATTAGATTTCAAGGCTTGAAGGAGAACAGTCAGATCTCTGATCACTGAAGTCTTCACTCAGAGGACAGTTCCTGTAGTCTCCTAAATAATTTTTTGTTCCTTTTTCCTGTTCTGCAGAACTGCAGAAAAAACAATGGGTACCAACCTGCCTTCCAATGAGGATCTGTATACTGCACAAGTCAAAAAGAGGGCTGTGAAAATATCTATAGATCCCTCACATCCTGGACATAAACTGTGCCAACTCCTCAAAACGACGCTATAGAGCACTGCACACCAGAACAACTAGACACAAGGACAGTTTTTTCCTGAACACCATCACTCTGCTAAACAAATGATTCCCTCAACACTGTCAAACTATTCACTAAGGCTGCATTACTATTACTATTAATCTTCTCATCACTATCCCACACATCCTTACAATTTATATTGTTTCCTAGTATGATTTGATTGCTTATTTGTTCCCTATGACTATCATTAAGTGTTGTACCTTATGATTCTTGATGAACATATCTTTTCTTTTATGTACTCTGAGAGCGTATGCACCAAAGACAAATTCCTTGTGTGTCCAATCACATAAAGAATTCAAGTCAAGTCAAGTCAACCCCCTCCAACCCACACAAAAAGACCCCAAAGGGGGAGACTCTCTGCAGCAACACAAACGTTCATTGCACGTATCCGTCCCAGGGAGCGTAGGATGAGGACCCCTGATTTAGTGCAATATAAAAAAATGCAAATAATTTTTCTGTGGACCGCCAAAATTTTCTTGTGGACCACCAGTGGTTCACGGATCACCAGTTGATGACCGCTGCTCTATGGTATATACTCTATGCTCTTTTGTTCAAAGTAGAGTTTCTTGTTTCCTGTTACAGTTAAACAATTGAGCAGTAAAGCACATGGTGACTGTTTGCGGTTAAAACAGAATTTCTAACACAAAGTCAATGGAGAAGCCAGATTCGCTTAACAACCATGTTATTACACTTAGATTAACTTTATTGTCACTTTAAATGTACACTAATTGGCATACATTAAAATGAAATTTCATTGCATACAGCTTTCAAAGGGTCATTGCCTCCAATATACAGTACATAAACATGACAAAATAAATACAAAATTAAAAATATACAGTATACATAATTTTGTATATTGTACACATACATAAGTGTACAGAGTGTACACTTACACTCTGTGTAAGTGGCATTAGTATGAAACCTTGAAGATATATATTTTTCTTAATTTTGGCCCATCCTGAAGCTTTCTTCATATTACAGGTTGTCCTCAACTTACTACAATTCATTTAGTCACTGTTCGAAGTGACAATGGAACTGAAAAAAGTAACTTATGACCGGTTTTCAAATTTATGACTGTTGCAGCACCCCCATGGTCCTGTGATCAAAATTCGGATGCTTGGCAACAGGCATGTGTATTTATGACAGTTGCAGTGTGTCGGTGTGTGTGTGTGTGTGTCATGTGACCCCGTTTTGTGACTTTCTGACCAGCAAAGTCAATGGGGAAGCCAGATTCATTTAACAACTGTGTAAAAATGTAACACCCTCAGTGATTCACTTAACAACGGTGGCAAGGAAGGTCTAAAATGGAGCAAAATTCACACAACTGTCGCACTTAGCAACATAAATTTTGGGCTCCAGCACGGTCGTAAGTCGAGGATTATCTGTACAGTGCAACTGAACAAATTAGTAGGAAGTAGAAGGGTAACCTTTAGAAATGTGAAGGCTGTGCAGCTCTACAGGCTTTGGCGGCTAATGGAATAGCCCAAGTTATTAATATTTGAACAAGTATGACATTTCTAGAAGAGTAAGGAAAGCAGCTTAGCTAGCTCAGTCAATTACCGAACCAACTCAGTGTCTGCTCTCCTGCAGATGAAAAAGAACATAAGAAGCCACCAAAGCCACCCTTCCTCTTTCAATGTTTACTCTCCGGCTTATTTTGTCTTCAGCAGATCTGAAGAAGAAAGAACCTGTTTAGGCCCAGCCTTCTAATAGCAGAAACAATGATAAACCTCTGTCGAAACCGTCATACCTGGGTTGCAAATGATTCAAAAGCGCAGGGTTAGGAGAGAATATGAAAATCAAATGCCATTATTTCTGTTCACTCATGGACTGTTCAGCAGCTCAGCCTAATCAAGGAACCACTAAGACAACTGCCACAAACACTGATAGGGCAAGCCCCTTGTATATAAACAGAGAGCAAACCCCGCTTCCTTCTAGAGCTGATGACGTTACCTAGTTGGGTCATGAAATGTCTGCAAGAAAAGCAACTGAGCTCCGAGAGCATCAAGGACCCCACAATTCTTTCCAATCATCAGCACTCCTCCTATTCTTTCTCGACAGTATTTCTTTATTATGTATTTATATACAGGTGGTTAGTCCTCGACTTGCAACAGTTTATTTAGTGATCAAAGTTACAACAGCACTGAAAAAAGTGAACTTATGACCATTTTTCACACTTATCACCTACAACATTCCTAGCAGGGGTGGATTCTATTTACCTTTACTACCACTTTGCAACGAGACTACACCCACGCGCAGAAGCTTTTGCGCATGCGATCACCCATGATGACATCGTGGCAGGTGGGTGGAGCCACCCGCTGGTTTTACTACTAGTTCTATAGAACCGGACCGAACTGGGAGCAACCCACCACTGATCTCTAGGGTCACATGATCAAAAATTTGGCCGCTTGGCAACTCATATTTATGACGGTTGCATTGTCCTGGGGGTCCTGTGATCCCTTTTGGGGACCTTCTGACAAAGGTCAGAAGGTCAACGGGTCAATGTCAATGGGGAAGCCAGATTCACTTAACGACCATGTTACTACCTTAACAACTGCAGCGTTTCGTTTAAGCAGCTCTGTCAAGAAAGGTCGTGAAATGGGGCAAAATTCCCTTAACTGTCCTCCTTAGCAACGGAAATTCTGGGCTCAACTGTGATCGTAAGTCGAGGACTATCTGTGAAATGCAGAGATTCACGCCCCAAAACACCTCAACCAGCTCCATCCACACGTATATGAGACTGCTTCTTTCCTAAATGTTTCTGGTTTTGTGTACCGAAATATCGCTCTGGGAATTTGCACCGAAAGGCACGGTGAAGGATCTAACTGTATACTTCGGCACTGCCTGTTGGCTGGCACGTTTCCACGAGCAATTTATTACACTCAGAAGAAATGGAACTGTCCTTGTAACTGGGTACAGAAGTCAGATGCTACTTGTTATGTTCATATCCTGATTATGAGTTTCTCAGAGGCTTCTGGCGGATTGTTGTGGAACAGAATGCGAAACTAGTTATGCCTTTGGGCTAATCTAAGCATATCTGTTTTTATTCCCCTGGAGATTAGTTTTTTTTAAAATCATTTTAAATATGCCTATTTATTCAGGCTGCAGAACAAAGTTAGAGCCCTAGAATCATACAGTTGGAAGGAAACACAGACATCATTGAATCTAACCATCCATTAAAACATTTCGGACTGATGCCTGTTGAACTGACCACTTCTAAGCATTTCTAAAGAAAGTATCACTTCATGTTGTTGTTGTTAGTTGTGAAGTCGTGTCCGACCCATCGCGACCCCATGGACAATGTTCCTCCAGGCCTTCCTGTCCTCCACCATCCTCTGGAGTTCATTTAAGTTCACGCCGACTGCTTCGGTGACTCCATCCAGCCACCTCCTTCTCTGCCGTCCCCTTCTTCTTTTGCCCTCCATCGTTCCCAGCATTAGGCTCTTCTCCAGGGAGTCCTTCCTTCTCATTCGGTGGCCAAAGTATTTGAGTTTCCTCTTCAGGATCTGACCTTCTAAAGAGCAGTCAGGGTTGATCTCCTCTAGCACTGACCGGTTTGATCTCCTTGCAATCCAAGGGACAGCAGGAGTCTTCTCCAGCATCCAGAGTTCAAAGGCCTCAATTCTTTGGCGCTCAGCCTTCCTTATGGTCCAACTTTCACAGCCATCCATTGCAACTGGGAAAATCATAGCCTTGACTATACGCACTTTTGTGGGCAGGGTGATGTCTCTGCTTTTTAGTATGCTGTCTAGATTTGCCATAGCTTTCCTCCCCAGAAACAAATGTCTTTTAATTTCTTGGCTGCAGTCTCCATCTGCGGTGATATTGTAGCCCAGGAAAATAAAATCTGTCACTACCTCCATTTCTTCCCCATCTATTTGCCAGGAATTCAGAGGGCCGGATGCCATGATCTTAAGTTTTCTTAATGTTGAGTTTCAAGCCAACTTTTGCACTTTCTTTTTTCACCTGCATTAAGAGGCTCTTTAGTTCTTCTTCACTTTCTGCCATTAGAGTGGTATCATCTGCATATCTGAGGTTGATATTTCTCCCAGCAATCACTTCATAGGGAAGTCTATTATACCAGCTTGTATGTTCTCCTGATGTCTAGCCTGAACTTTCCTCTTATTTTCAACCCATTAATTCTGGTCCCGCCCTCTGTGGAAATAAAGGAGAAGTCCATCTCTGTGTCAGTCACACCTGACCAGATCACAAAATCTACTCCACAGGAAGGCTAGAATTATTTCTATCGTGATGGGCTATAATAACCAAAATATTTCAAGTTTGTTTATGCTGGACCTCCTCTTCCTTCTTAGGGTTTAGGGAAGTGTCTCTCCGATCTACTTCCAAATGTTACCCTGTTTCCCCCAAAATAAGACATCCCCTGATAATAAGCTCAATTGGGCTTTTGAGCGCATGGCAATAAGGCCAAACGCTTATTTCAGGGTTCAAAAAAATATAAGACAGGGTATTATTTTTGGGAAAACATGGTACCTGGTCATTAAGAACGTAAAAAACATTCATGCCCCTTTACACCTAGACATCGGCTTCTACCATATTTCCCCGAAAATAAGACTGGGTCTTATATTAATTTTTGCTCCAAAAGACTTATTAGGGCTTATTTTCTGGTTAGGTCTTATTTTGGGGGGAATATGGTACTAAGTGCATCCATCTGGCTAACTATCTTAACTGGGGCTTATTTTGTGGGTAGGACTTATATTACGAGCATCCTGAAAAATCATGCTAGGACTTATTTTCTGGTTGGGTCTTATTTTCGGGAAAACAGGGTATATAACTCCATCGAGATTGCTTGTTCTCTACACCATATGGCAACCCCTTCAGATATGTAAAACGCTGCTAAGAAGTCTCTTCCTCTGCGGTCTCTTCTGTAAGCTAAACCTATCTAGATCCTTTGACTTTTCCTCCTAGGCTTAGTTTCCAGGCTTTTTACCATCTTGGTAGCCTTCCTTTGAATTTGCAGCAATTTACCATGGTTCTTGTGGAGTTGAGGTGCCCGAAACTGGTCACAGAATTCCAAATGGGGTCTGACCAGGGCAGAGTAGAGCAGGGAACAATTGAGGTGCTCTCTTGAACTTGAGTGCTTCCTTGCAGTTGTTTCATCACCCAACTCAATCAATCAATCACCTAATCAAGGAACCACCAAGAACACTCCCACCAACACTGATGGTGCAAGCCACTTGTATATAAATGTGGAGCAAACCCCACTCTCTTCTAGCACTGGTGATGTTACCTAACTCTTGTGGCCCGTCAGCGGCCTGTGCAGTTAGTAGCTGATTCCGACAGCAAGGAGGCTGGTGTGGTGCTGCGCCAGCAGCCTGTGCAGCTGGCACTCGAGTCAGACAATGAGGAGGCTGGAGAAGATGTGGTGCCAGAGGCAGGGATTCAGCCAGGGCCTTCAGAACCTCCAGAAGCTCCCATAAGTGAAGAGGACGAAGAGGAGGAGCCTCTTCTCGATGCATTGGCGCACAGAGCTGCGAAAAGGCAGGAGTGGCTCCTCAGGAGGAGGTCTCCTCGAGAGTAAGGCTTGGGGCTAATTGGGGCCACTCCCCTAGCCTATTTAAGGAAGGACGACGACTGAGGCAATTTGCAGGAAACAACTTCATTCACATCCCTTCGCGTCTTGATTCCAGAAAACGTTTGATGCGGCTCTTGTTTCTCTCTTATCAGTTTTTCCTGCAAATTGCTTCTGGGCATTCTGCCAACCACAATAAGATTACAGTTATCTGAAATATTGTGCCTCAGAATTGAGTTATTATTCTTTAGATTCTTGTCGGCTGTTAATGAAATTAAATTAACATCCGTTGTTCAGAAAAGACTGATTTAAATTAGTAAACTAAGGTTTGTACGGACTTTGTGTGTGCTGCGTTCTTTGGGGTCCGTAGCTGGGGCAGAACACTAAGTGGGTCATGAAACGCCTGCCAAACCCCCACCCCCACCAAGCTCAGAAAATACCAAGGACCCCCTCATTTTAACCCTGAGCTACAAATATTCTCCTTTATTGGGGAACAATTACTTTTTGTGGCCTGGACTTTGTGTTCCTGTTAATGCGCCCAAAAATGGCCTTGGCCTTTTTAGCAACTGAACTGCATGCTACGTCTAGCTCATGTTTCACTTGCGATTGCCAGGGACACCAGATCTCCATCAAGCCAGGTCCTCGCTCCACCATATATCCATGCCTTAAGTCAGGGGTTCCCAAACTTGGCAGCTTTAAGACTTGTGGACTTCGACTCCCAGAATTCTCCAGCCAGCTATGCTGGCTGGAGAATTCTGGGAGTCAAAGTCCACAAGTCT
>WNWU01000013.1:22833929-22879501 GCA_012654045.1 Ptyas mucosa
ATACATATAGATATATATATATATATATATATATATATATATATATATATATATATATATCTCAAAGGCAAAGCTAAAAAACAGAGGATAGCTACTTGACAATAATACTTGTGAAACAGTCTTGGAATATTAGCTGACTACAAATTGAGTATGAGTCAGCAACATGGCTGTAAAAAGATATGCAGACACCGGAGAAAGAAAGGGTCTCACATTATTGAAAGCAATGGTTCTAAGTTTGGGTTAAAGATCATTTTAAATATTGTGTCCAGTTCTTGGCACTAAACTGTAAAGAAAAGTTCAGACAAACTGCAGTAGGTTCGACAAAGGCCAACAAGAATAAACAAGACTAGTTCAACAACAACAAAAAACCCACAGTCAATTTTAAATCATCTTTTAGTGCTACCGGTAATACGCGTTGTTTATCTTGCTTTTTATTGATCGTAAGCCACCTAGAGTTGCTTCTAGGCAAGATGGTTGGCATATTACTTACTAGCTAGTCAGTCAGTCAGTCAGTCAGTGATAGATAGATGAGAGAGAGAGAGAGAGAGAGAGAGAGAGAGAGAGAGAGATGAGAGAGAGAGAAAGAGAGAGAGAGACCGTGTTTCCCCAAAAATAAGACTGGGTCTTATATTAATTTCTGCTCCAAAAGACACATTAGGTCTTATTTTCTAGTTAGGTCTTATTTTGGGGGAAATACAGTACATTTAGTACAGATGCACCCATGTGGCTGACAGTCTTAACTGGGACTTATTTTGGGGGTAGGGTTTATATTACGAGCATCCTGAAAAATCCGGTTGGTTCTTATTTTCGGGGAAACAGGATAGACTGATATAGACAGACATTGAAGGCCCTGGCTGTACTTAGCCTTGAGAAAGCTGAGAAGGGATAGGTTATTTCTCTCCAAATTGCTCAAACGATATTATACAGAAGCTGCCCGGGACTTCCTTAATTTCAGAAGGCAAGTTACCGAATCTGAAATAAGTCAGAGAAAGTCAGATTCCAATTGATTATTATATATATATAACTCACCGCCCTGAGTCCGAAAGGAGAAGGGCAGTATAAAAGTTTAATAAATAATAATAATAATAATAATAATAATAATAATAATAATAATATATTTAAAAAGAGCAGTTTGACAGTGAACTGACCCAGAGAGTTGACAGCTTCCCTTCAGAGAGGTTAGGCGGCCATCCACAGGTAGTGCTTTAATTGGAAGACCTGCACCACCAAAGGATTGGACCCAGTGGCCTAAATTGTTTACATGGAAAGAAAAGCTTTGCTAAGGCCTGTCATGTGTACTCCACGCAGGTCACACTCCGGCAGCATAAATCAGTGGATAAAAGGTTTGCAGCAAAAATGCAGCGGAGTTCACTGCCAGCCTCTAACATCACAGCTCATCTAATACCCATAAGCCCACCACCAGCACCACAGAGGCTTAATCGAAAGAAAGAAAGAAGGTAAGGATATAAAAGAGAGAAGTGTGTTCTAGCCAAGACGGATGATGAACGGAGCTATGTCAAAGAATGCTTCAGTTCAGAAGTCTGAAGCTAGTTGCTCTTCAATGCCTTCAAGGTCTTCCAGGAAAGATCAAGATGCCATCTGAAGGCACAAACAGGTCCATGACAGTGTTGTTAAGAACAGAAAGACACTTGGTGGCTCCGTGGCTAAGACGCTGAGCTTGTCGATCAGGAAGGTCGGCAGTTCGGCGGTTCGAATCCCTAGTATACATCTCCTGCGTGAGCAGGGGGCTGGACTAGATGACCTCCAAGGTCCTTTCCAACTCTGTTACTGTTATACTTCATGCTGACAGAAACACCTTTGAAGGTGATCACCAGCACCTTGACTTGTACCTGCAAGCAGACTGGCAGCTCTCACAGAAGAGGTGATACAAGGGCAAATCAGGTGGGAAGGCAGGGCATGTTACGGGGTCCCATCCATTAAAGATTGCCACCGGACCACGAAAGAGGCCCTTCTTGGTGGTGGCCCCCTTCTCTATGGAACATCATTCCCCGCAGGATCCAAGTTGCTCTCCACCCTGTTGCTTTTCTGGAAGGCCCTAAAAATGTGGTTTTATCAGTGGATCAGGTGACCCCGCCCCCCAAATGGACACAGAGCCCATCAACTGGCTGATTTGTGTTGTTGCTGCCATGGGGGGGTGTACAGGTACCTGTTTTTTTATTATTATTATTATTATTATTATTATTATTATTATTATTATTAAAATTTATATACCGTCCTACTCCCGAGGGACTCAGGGCGGTGAACAGCCAAAATAAAATACATGTAATACAAATATTAAAAACATTTAAAATATATTAAATATTATGGCCCCAAACAACAAATTAAAACCAATTTTAAAACGCAATTTACAATTTAAAAGAGGTTAGGCCAGGCCTAACCTCTTTATGGGTTTTTATTCTATGATGGATTTTCAAAATGTTTTGATAAATAAAAACATAAGGCCAAACTGCTCCAGACTCTGGTGCCTGCAAGGGGGTAGCCCAATAGCAATTTGCAGAGGGCCTTTGTCACTCTCCCCAATGACTCCAGAATTCAGTTACAGGGACATCCTGGTAGGATGAAAACCCTTTATCCAGTCATGATCCAACACTCCATTCTCTCTCTCTCTCTCTCTCTCTCTCTCTCTCATCAACATCCTTTTCTCACTTACTCCTGTCGGGAGAAATGTCCATCTGGGTTCCGTTCCAAGTGGGGAGAAAGACACTGGAAACATGGAGACTGATTGGAAAGATGGTTTTTAATGATGGACAGGACCACATGGTTTGAGGTCCTGGGCAAAAATGGCACATGGAGTAGAGAGACAGAGATTGGGATTTGAATTTGAGATTGTATTCTAATTGGTTGTCAGACTCCCACGGGGCCATGCAGGGGTAACTTTGTAGGTTGTCTTTTGAGTCCCAGGCTTGGTTGAGCCTTGCTGGGTGACACAATCTCCCCAGGTGCCATGTGGTGAGTTCTGTTGCTAGATGGGTGGAGGGCTAATCCTACCTTTTGTTGGGTCTTGGGTGAGGGCATTTGCTTATGAATAGACCTAGCTATCTCTTTATCTCTTAAGTGCTGACATCTGCTGGGGGCTATTGAGGAGGGTGAGGGCTATTAAGAGTGAATCTGCTTCCTGCCTAAAAAAACACATTTCTCCATTTCTCATCCAGGGAGGTATAATATTCTGCCTTTTTAATATTTCCTAGAATATTTCATTCTTCTAGAAGAGGGGTGGGTGCTAACTTTCTACACTCCTTTTTTTCTTAACACACAAGACACGCATTTATCCCCATCTCCGTTCAGCAATATCCCCCCACTACGTCTGTTGCTAACTGGTGGCCTATCATACCATATCTGCTTCACCCCGCCTTCCTGCCAGTCCCTCTGCTTCCAGGAACTTCCATCCCCATCGGGGAAGTTCAAAGCTGGGCTTCTGCTTTTGATACAATGCCCACCAGAGCCTCCCGCTTCCCCCAAAGCAGAATTAGCCTGTTCCTCTCCAGCTGCTTAATAACTGCTATGGCTGTGAAGCTGGAACACGCCATCCCGGAGTGACACAAAAGCCACCCACTTGGACCAAGAGGGAGCCGGCATGTTTCCTCTCATTGGCAGCCACGATGTCAGCTGTGAGTCGATCCACTCCTCGTGTCTCCACGACTGGGATGATTTGGCATGGGGCCCCTGAATGAAATCCACCATTCTCCCTATTCTAACCTCAAGTTACCTCTTCAACATTTTTTTTTTTAAAGCACCCGCTGGAGGGGAAGGACATTTCTCTTCCTTTGAGCCAGGCCCTGAAACCCAGACTCTGGACTACAAGACCCCCAAGATCCCTTCTAACTCCATGAATGCAATGTAATGGCTTGCACTCCTCCAGGCTCAACTGCCGTTTATCATCTCAAGGACCTCCAGACCGCTATCACGGCCACACTTTGAGCCTCGGGAACCTAACACAGATCATCACAGCATCATTTTTTTTTGAGGGATGTATCGAAAGCACTTCTATTCCCCCAAGGGCTTCCAGAGGGGCTAAGAGATAAACAAAAGGAGACAGCCTATGCCCGCAGGCTTGGCTTGTGGCGTAAAAGGAGATGACACACAAGGAAAACAAGTGGGGAAGAAAAGAAGGAAACAAGAAGACTGAGCAGCTCGTTCTTAAGATTATGCCGCTCTTATAAATGGCCTGTTGTAAGGCACGTAAGGTATTTTGTGTGCTTTTAAGTACTTTTTATTAGGCGCGATCGTTCAATATTGCACTACACAGTAGCTAATAACACCGTTAATAAGCAACCAATAATAACCACCAATAAAACAAACCAGCAAATACCAGATTAAAGAGATTTTCTTCCAAGGGACCTTATCATACGGCAGTGGCTGTAATCACAGCAAGATCTGTCCTATACTCTGCAATACACCAAGCATAGGAGTAATTAACATATATATGAATATCTAGCCCTTTCAAGTATCTGTACAAGTATTTTATCTCAGCACTCATCTGAGCAATAAACCCTCCGTTCCCTAAGAGGTCATCAATCATAGTCTCTTCTTGGCCATGTGAGCTTCATTCCAAGACCTAATCAACATCTATAGTCATTACCCCACCCCATAAAAACCTGAAGAGGGGCAGGTCCAACAGCTCAACAGCCACGCCAGCCATCATAGCAACCTTAATCCTGGTCCCCCTATAGCCAGGTTCCAACAAACAACTTGTGAAGTTACATGCCTAAGGTGTGTCCTTAACCGTTCTGTAAATAGGTCCCAAAAGGCAAACTGGATTTCTTTTCCCCCTTGAAAACGTTTCGCTTCTCATCCGAGAAGCTTCTGAAGAATGAACTGAAGAAGCTTCTTGGATGAGAAGTGAAACATTTTCAAGGGGGGAAAAAAACGAACCAGCTGCCTTTGGAACAACCATGATTGAAAACGTCCAACCTTTAACCAGCTCCAACCACAACCAAACAGGGATAACCTGTCCACATCCATCCACAACGTCCCCCCTTGCACAACAGTGATGGTACCCCCGTGCCCCCCAACATCCACCGAGGATCACAGGTCCACCCTATACACCCCACTATTCCACAACCTGAGATGCCAAACACTCCAGCCTCTCTCTCCCTCTCCAGCAATGCTACCTTGGCCCACCCTGAGTCCTTCCCTACAGCTGCCCCAGAGTCAGCCCCCACCCAACTCCCTCTCCATCTCCACTGCTACTCAGCCCCCCCACCTTCCCCACCTGATGGGCTCCAGGTTAAATCTCCACCTCCCATCATCTCATCTGCCAGTCTGCCAATGTTAGAAAGCCCCCAATAAGACCCCAGCTAGGTTGGCCACGGATGATGGGAGCTATGTTCCATCCCCAGGGGGGTGAGAAGGCAGCCCCTCCACTCCCCTAAACTCCTCCCCCTTTTGGCCTGTCTGCTTAGCCCCGCCCACACGGAGAGGTCGCTGCTCCCTGCCAACCCGGCGCCCCTCCATCTCTCTCTCTCTCATTTACATATTGTATTAGCATGCCCGCCGCCGGAGCCAATCAGGGCGCTCCGAACGCTCGTTTGCATACCCGCCTCCTCGGCGGCCCGCCCTCCCCACTCACCCCTCCGCAGGGCCTCGTCGTAGGTGAGGAAGCCGATGCGCGACTCCTTGTTGCCCATCGCGGTCTCCTCAGTCCATGGCGGACGCCGCCGCCGCCCGTGCCCCGCAAACAGTCGCTGGCTTCAGGCGGCTGCCGCCGTCGCGGCCCGCCGGTTCGCCCTGGACTAGCAGCCGCCGCGGCCGCCGCAACAGCAGCGCCTCCCCCGCCGACTCCTGAGGAAGATGTTTGCCTCAGCTGCTGCCGCCGCCGCCACCTCCATTCCGAATCACGTGACGTCGCCAATTAACTGACCCCTCCTCTTCTTTCAAAGCTCGGTCCCGCCCCCTGGCGTGTCACTCGTCCGTCCCCCCCCCTTCTTTCCCCCCCCCCCCGCGCCCACAGCCGGAGAACGAGAGGTGTTCTTGGCTAGCCCTCACTTCCGGTGCGAGGTCGACCGCGCGCGCCGTCGGGCAGGCAGGCGATGCGCATGCGCCAGAGTTAGACTCGCACTGAGGCGAAATTCCTATCCTCCCCTCCCGTTTGTTGTTGTTGTTTTTTTTATGCTCTATTTGTTTTATTTACATAATATTCAATTTTCATCAAACTGTGCGGTCTGGCTACAGTTATGTTTAAATAGGCATAATACACATCTTTGTTGTATTCAATCACCATAATATTGATAATACCATAATACATAATATCATAATAAAGAAGCATCATCTTCTTTAACAACTCTCCGCTTTTACATGTCCTCCTTTTTATATCTCCTCCTTTCTAACTTCTGTTTCTGTTGTCTAGCCATTGATAAAATATGTCCCATATCAAAAAAATATTCAGTTTCTTCTTTATCCTTAATAGTAAGCGTTAATCCAGGGGTCAGCAACCTTAAACACTCAAAAGAGCCATTTGGACCCGTTTCCCTCAGAAAAGAAAACACCGGGAGCCACAAAACCCTTCCGGTGCCCGACTATTTCTTGAGCGGCCACAAAACTAGCCTATGTAGTTGAATTAAACGTTCTGTTTTCTTCTGAAACTTTTCTCTTCTTGCATTTATCCATGGGGGTTGAAAAGCTCATTAAATCGTGTGGTCGACGAGTGTCACCCATTGGCGGTTGTGACTCATTTTGAGTGACAGGGAGCCGCAGCTGAGGGGTGAAAGAGCCACATGCGGCTCCAGAGCCACAGGTTGCTGACAGTCTATCCATTTCTGTGTATTCTAATATTTTCTTAATTACATTCCCCTCAGACGGGATCTCGATCATTTTTCCATTGTTGCGCAAATACAATTCTAGCTGCAGTTAGTATATGTAGTCTTTTTATTTGTTTTAAAATCTATAATATTGAGTTTTTCATTGTTCTTTTTATTATTTTTTTAAGAACTGTTGGTGGAAATCTTTTCTCCGTTCCTTTTTCAACTTCTCTGATTTGGCAAATATTGGGGGGGGGGGGATAATCTACAGAATAGAATACAGAATAACAAGAGTTGGAAGGGACCTTGTAGGTCATTTAGTCCAACCCCACCCGCCCCCAAGCAGGAGACGCTGCCTACACCAATTCTGACCAATGGCGGATGTCATAAATAGCATTGATTCGTTTCTAGAAGACTGGAAATTTACCTCAGAATTTCCCAGAGCATTTGAGAAATAAATATATTCTGTGTGGGCCCTGTCAAATTTATACAGGGACATCAACCAGCGATAACGGTTCTTGTGCTAGAGAGATGTATCTATATACGTATGTGCACATAGTCCTTGACTTACAGCAGTTCGTTTAGTGACCATTTTGAAGTTACGACGGCATTGGAAAAAAAGTAACATGACCATCAAAGCATCCCCGTGGTCACGTGATAAAAAATTTGGAGGCCAGCAACTGACTCATACTTATGACAGTCGCAGTGTCCTGGGGTCATGCGATCCCCTTTTGCAACCTTCCGACGAGCAAAGTCAAAAAGGGAAGCTAGATGGTGGCAATTGTTCTAACAGTGAAGACAATTAACCAGTGGAACGGCTTGCCACCAGAAATTGTAGAGGCTTCATCACTGGAGGTTTTCAAGAAGAGACTGGACAGTCACCTGTCTGAAATAGTATATAAGGTCTCCTGCTTGAGCAGGGGGTTGGACTAGAAGACCTCCAAGGTCCCTGCCAGCTGATTCTGATCCTCACTATCAAGATATTGCTCCTTAGTTCTAAGTTGCTTCTCTCCTTGATTAGTTTCCATCCATTGCTTCTTGTCCTGCCTTCAGGGGCTTTGGAGAAGAGGTTGAAACCCTCCCCTCTTCTTTGGGGCAGCCCCTCAAATATTAGAAGACTGCTACTGCAATATATTTTCTGTTCTCTCTCAGAAGGGTTACAGTGCTGGATTTAAATGACCTTCAGTTGGAAACCTGAAGTGTGTGTTTCTCGATTTTAACCTTCCCTTTGCACTGATCCAAAAATAGCCCCTCCCCTCCAATCTTGCTCTCATCACGTGACATGATGGAGGACAGCTGGTACTGTCTATCCTTCTATAGAAATAATAATATAGAGTTACCCACAAGTGCCGAAACCAAAATATAATTTCCTTCTTGTCTTCTTTCTATAAAAAAAACATAGATAAGCATCCCTTGGGTGAGGGGAGGGGGGGACTCATTGTCTCCATCTAAAACCATGCAGAGTTTTAATTGCAATTTCGAAGCCCACCAATTTAACCTCTATAATGTTTTCATAGCAAGTATTTGGCAGCAATTGGTGAGAAGCATCTCGACCATCTACCCACGGAGGAGCCCATAGAGATAAAAAATATAATAGAGGATAGAGAGTACCCAAAGGTTCCCCTTAGAAGATTTTTTTTTTTGTTCTAGAACCAGGGGCGAAATCCAGCAGGTTCTGACAAGTTCAGGAGAACCGGTAGCAGAAATTTTGAGCAGTTTGGAGAACCAGAAAATACCACCTCTGGCTGGCCACAGAGTGGGGTGGGAATGGAGATTTTGCATTATCCTTCCCCCAGGAGTGGGGTGGGAATGGAGATTTTGCAGTATCCTTCCCCTGCCACACCCACCAAGCCACACCACACCCACCAAGCCATACCCACAGAATCGGTAGTAAATAAAATTGGATTTCACCACTGACAAGAACTTATGGCAACTTGATGACTCTCTACTTTAGGGTTTCTGTAACTTGAGGCTGTGTGAACTTCACTCTCAGAAGACCCATAATTCTGGGAATTGAAGTCCCCATCTCTTAAAATGATCAAGTTTGAGAAATGCAGCTGTACATCTTAGCATCTGTATATCTGAATATTGTAACTGTTCTACCTGTGTGGCTCATAAGAGTTGACAACAACTGGATGGCTTGTAATTGGTCCATCAAAAAAAGTGAAATATATCATTGAACATACAACACATCCTATCATAGTCATTGGTCTTTTTATTATCTTGATAGATTGCCATTGTTGGAAGAAATGTCCATCTGGGTTCAGTTCCAAGTGGGAAGAAAGACACCATGGAAACATGGAGACTGAGTGAAAAGATGGTTTAATGGTGGACAGGACCACATGGTTTGAGATCCTGGGCAATCGAGCACATAGGTGAGAGAGAGAAAGAAAGAGATTTATACCCTCTCTTGGGCTTTGAACTTGCTTCCTGTTCCTGTGAAAGAAATGTATTCTGATTGGTTGTCGGACTCCCATGAGGCCATGCAGGGGTAACTTTGTAGGTTGTCTTGAGTCCCATGCTTGGTTGAATCTTGCTGGGTGATGATGTAATGAAGAGGGTTTGGGGCAATTCCTATTATGGCTTAATGGCTTTGTTCTGGTTTGGATCTTGAGTGAGGGTTAATGCTATCACCCTGAAGCTGAAGATTTTTTGTTTTGTAGATAAGCTGGCACCAAAATATCTGCTGGGGCTGAGTTTCTGTGTCCCTTAAGATTTCTATTTCTCTTTTAGGGGAAATATTCTGCCTTTTTAATACTTCCTAGAATATTTCATTCTGCTAGGAGAGGGGTGGGTGCTAACTTTCTACACCATTTTATAAATGATTAGGGGACTGGAGGTTAAAACATACAAAGAACGGTTGCAGGAAATTGGGCCTGTCTAAAGAACAGTTGCGGGAATTTGCTATGTCAAGTCTAGTGAAAAGAAGGACCAAGGGGTGACATGATAGCAGCCTTCCAATATCTCAGGGGCTGTCACAAAGAGGAAGGAGTTAAGCCAGGGGTGAAATCTAAAATTTGTTACTACCGGTTCTGTGGGCGTGGCTTGATTGGGGGGGTTAATGTGACTGGGGGGGACGTGGCCAATTTTTTTTTTTAACTTTTAAAACCATTTTTTCTACAACCTCTTTGGCGAAGAGGTTGTAAAAAGATGCTTTCAAAAGGCTCTGATGATCCCAGCTGAGTTGCAGAGACTTTTTTTCTTTTAAATGCCTCTGACGATCAGGCAACTCAGCTTGGATCGTCAGAGGCATTTAAAAGAAAAAAAAGGGTTTTTTTTCTTTTAAAAGCCTTTGATGATCTCAGCTGAGCCGCGAGATCATCAGAGGCTTTTTTTTTTACTTTTAGAACCATTTTTTCCCGCTGAAGAGGTTGTAGAAAAAATGCTTTTAAAAGTAAAAAAAAAGCCTCTGATGATTGTGCAGCTCAGCTGGGCATGGGGGGGTGGGCAGGGATTTTTGCTACCGGTTCTCCGAACCACCCGCCTCCATCGCTACCGGATTAGGCAATCCGGTCCAAACCGGGAGCATTTCACCCCTGAGTTAAGCTATTCTCCAAAGCACCTGAAGGCAGGACAAGAAGCAACGGATGGAAACTAATTAAGGAGAGAAGCAACCTAGAACGAAGGACAAATTTCCTGACACTGAGAATAATTAATAATCCTGTAATGGACGTAAGTATGAAAAATGGTCATAAGTCACTTTTTTCAGTGTCATCGTAACTTTAAATGGTCGCTAAATGAATGTTTGTGAGTTAAGGAGTATTGTATGAATTGAAAAACCATATGGGTATTTCCTCATCTATTTATCGTCACTTCCAGCATAGTTGCAAACTGTCATGATGAAAGGATGAGAAATGCTTGTCTCTCAACACTGAACATGAGGATATAAATCATATGGGTCTCATCATCATGTCGCAAGGCAGGGCTCCTCCCTTCGCTTCTTACCCCTCCCAGATACTCAGTAGCCCTGAAAAAATGATATTTTATTGAAAGCTGGGATTTTCCTAACTGCAAGGAAGCATTGTGTTTAAACCATGCTAACCGTCTTTTAGCACTTCTGCTGGTTCTCACAGGCCTCTCTGAGCAAATGGAGAACTGAACTTGGGATAAGAGAGGAAGTTACTAAGGGGAGACTTGCAGAGAAGATGACACAGTCCAGAGAAACAAGGAAGGGTGAGAAAGAAACTCAAGAGAAGAGCTGCTTGATTTTGTATAATACCAGAATTACAAGATCCAGAGTTATGACCACAAGCGGGACTAGAATTTCCATTGCAAAGCCAAGGTGGTTGTTAAGTGAGTCATGCCTGACTTTATGAGTTTTTTGGGCCACTGTGGTTAAGCACATCTGCAATCTCTTAAGAAATCACATGGTCATTAAGTGAATCTGGCTTCCCCCATTGACTTTGTTTGCCGGAAGCCGGCAGGGAAGGTCATAAATGATGATCACCTGAGCCCAGGACACTGCAACTTTCATAAATACCTGCCAGTTGCCAAGCCCCTGTATTTTAATCACATGACCATGGAGACAATTGTAAATGTGAGGACCAATTCACATAAGAACTGAAGTTGGCTTAACAACAGCAAAACAGGTCATGAAATAATTGCGGTCAATCCTTGAGCTGATTGAAAGGTGAGAATTCAACGTTGTCCTTTTATCACAGCAATTCAGAGCCTTTCCGCCACGTGGCAAGAAATTTACCTTAGCTTCTGTGACGTCGTTTAAATCTGGAGAAAAAGTGAGAAAGAATTTGCGAGAACGTACGGCCATGTTCGGAAAATCTTATCCAGGTGTATTCAACTTGTATCTTTTCTTGCCATTCGCCCTTTGCTTTGCCGGTATGTTTGCTCTGGAATCTCACGTAATGGAAAGTGGTCATAAGGCAGAATTTGACTTGTCATTTTTTTTAAGCAAACATTTTCACTGCAAACTGATAAGATTAACTCCAGGAAGTTTTACCAGTGATAAAGGCAACCTGCAAATCAACAGGGAGGGGAAGGATTTTCTCTCCTCCTTGTTTTTCTTTGGGAGTGATTTTTCAAGCAAAGTTCAGAAAACACAACCGCACACTATATTTTGTGCTTAGAGCCGTGTTTCTCATCCTTGGAAGCTTGAAGCCGTGTGGACTTCAACATCCAAAATTCCCTAAGCAGCTACTTCCAGGTTTTAGCAAAACCAATAAGGCATACTGTGGTTTATTCTCAGGCAGGGACAGGGGTGAAATGCTCCTGGTTCAGACCGGATCGCCCAATCCGGTAGCAATGGTGGCGGGTGGTTCGGAGAACCGGTAGCAAAAATCCCTGCGCTCCCCCACCATGCCCAGCTGAGCCTCAAGATCATCAGAGGCTTTTCTTTTTTTTTTACTTTTACTTTTACTTTTAAAAGCAAACAAAAAAATGCTTTTAAAAGTCTTTTTTAAAAAAAGCCTCTGATGATCAGGCAACTCAGCTGGGATTGTCAGAGGCTTTTCAAAGCATTTTTTTTCTGCAACCTCTTGGCCAAAGAGGTGGTAAAAAAAATGCTTTGAAAAGTCTCTGACGATCCCAGCTGAGTTGCCTGACCGGCAGAGGCTTTTCAAAGCATTAGAAAAAATGCTTTGAAAAGTTTTTTTTTTTTTAAAGTTGGCCACGCCCACCCAGTCACATTACTCCCCCACCAAGCCACGTCTACAGAACCGGTAATAACAAATTTTACATTTCACCCCTGGGCAGGGATGGGCAGCTATGACAACTTTACGACCAACTCCCAGAATTCCTGAACCAGTTATGCTGGCTCAGGAATTCTGGCAATTGAAGTCCACAGGTTTTTAAGTTGCATTGGTTGCCTAGAGACCTTCCGTAGGTGTAGTAGGAACCCAGGCAATGGCTCAATTCGCATAGCTGCCTGACCCATGCTTGGCTTAACTGATATTTTTTGTAAAATCATCCACAACTGGCCTGATTTGCTCTAAACTTCAGTGAATCTGTATTTCTGGGAATTCTGGGAGTTGAAATCCACACATCTTCAAGTGGCCAAGATTGAGAAACCTTGTCAGCAAAGAATATCCTTTTCTGCCCTCTAGTGGTCAGTTCATAATTTTACAGCTTTTTTATGGCAGCCCTAATTAAGGTGACCAGATTTTAACATTGGTGACCAGGGACACCATTGACGGTGCGGGGGAGGGGGGGCTTGATTAAAAATTTGGTCTATATGGAGCAACAAAAATGTTCATAGAACGCAAAAATAATATTGTAATATATTTTTTACAGAGCCTGTAGTACAGTGGTTTAAAGCACCCTGTTATTAACATCTATTAACATCTGCTGCTTGCAATTACTGCAAGTTCGCATCCCACCAGGCTCAAGGTTGACTCAGCCTTCCATCCTTTCTAAGGTGGGTAAAATGAGGACCCAGATTGTGGGGGCAATAAGCTGACTTTGTATAAATATACAAAAGTATGAAGGCTATTGCTTAATGCACTGTAAGCCGCCCTGAGTCTCCGGAGAAGGGCGGCATATAAATCAAATAAAAATAAAATAAAAATAAAAAAAATATTTTTTATATTGTAATATAAAATTTCAATATAAGTACAATTTACAAATATAATAAAAAAAATTATGTATAGTATTATTTTATTCTATAGGGACTACTCAGAGGGCTGAAAAAAGTCATTTCTGACAGGTCCTCGCACTTTTGACTGGTCCTCACACTTACAACCATCCTCACATTTATGCCCGTGCAGCATTCTTAACAACCATGTCACTCATTTCACAACTGCTTCTCTTCACTATGGTAATAAGATAGGACAAAAATGTAAAATGTGAGGACAGTCGTAAGTTCGAGGACTGCTCAAAAGTGCGAGGACCAGTCAAAAATAACTTTTTCAGCCCTCTGAATAGCCCATGTGCACAAAAGGACTACCCAGAAGGCTGAAAAAAGTGATTTCTGACAGGTCCTCGCACTTTTGACCGGTCTTCGCACTTATGACTGGTCATCATTTATGCCCATTGTAGCATTCTTAACAAACTTTCTTAACATAACTTTTTCAGCCCTCTGAGTAGCCCATGTCCATAAAAGGATACAGCAAGAGAGAGGGATGAAGGAAGGGAAGGGAAATTAGAGTAGGAGTGAGTGTAAGAGAGGGAGGAAGAGAGGAGGAGGAGAAGAAAGGAAGAGGAAGTAGGGAGGAGAAGAAGAGGGGGGGAAGAGAAAGTAAGAAGGAAAGAAAAGAGAGAGGTGGTAGGTTTGAGGAGAAAGATTGCTGTACAATAAAAAAGATGAAAGGGAAGAAAACCAACCCCAAACAATATAAAGATATTAAAATAAAGAATGAATTGTTAAACTTTAAAGAATAAAAGAGAACAAATATGAATAAATAGCAGTAATTAGAAACACACATACAAACATACAATGTATTTTCTTTGAACAGAGTATTTGGCTGGTTCACAAATTTAAACAGTGTTTGGTCATTTCAATTAAATTTACAATTTCTGTATTTCCTTTTTGCCATATTTATTCCTCATCTATTTTTTTAAAAAACCAATATTACCCTTCATCCTCATCTCTAATCTTAATCAAATTCAATTTTTCACTTCTATATTATACCCCTTCCCATTGTCATCTATTTTTATATCCATCCTCACATTGGTTAATTATGTAATATTACAGTTGTTTAATACAAATTCAACATTTTAATATAAATCAATTAGTTATATAACTATCTTTTTTGTATATTAATCAATATGAACATGAATATTCCAATTATTTCCATGCAATCCAATTTCTTACAAATCAATTAATTATATTTACCAATAATAATAAACCAAATAATTTCCCCCATATATTCTTCCAAACCACAACTTAACCATTTCTGCTTTCAACACAATATACAATTAATAGTATCTCAATTATTACAATTCCCTAGTTAAATAGAGCTTTTTTCTTTTGTGTTTTAAAATCTTGAACTTTCCTCTTTTGCTCCAAATTTCCCATTGTTTGCACCTACCTTTTTTGGTGAGGAAAAAGAAAAAGAAATCTCTGTCTCATTTTGTCACCTTGCAGCAAAGACTCTGCTTTACTTTCAGTTTCACTTTTTCAGCATAGCTAGGGGGGGAAAAATCTCCAGCAATTTACCTCTTTGCAGCTAGCTGGTAACAGAGCCCTCCGCAAAACAGCTGAGAGCAAATCAGCTGAGAGTCGGGAGGCCGATCAAATCAACTTATGGTAATTAACCTATGCTGAAGCTGAAGGGGCTGTTTTTTCTATTTTTGCAGGCACTGGTCTACTCATTTGTTTTCTTTTAACACTGATCAGCTGTAGGGTGGCCCTTTGAAGCCCGGTGGCAAGAATTTAAACAGTTTTTTTCCCCTCTAGGCATCAGCTGGGACTCAGGAGGCAGCAATTGGGAGTGGGCGGGTAAGCAAACCGTGCATTCTTTCCAAAAATCGGGACTTTTTTAAAACGCCGCGGGACGTGGGACAAATTATTGAAAATCGGGACTGTCCTGCTAAAAGCGGGACGTCTGGTCACCTTACCCTAGATTGGTGTTCAGTTGCTAAGTTGTATCCGGATCTTTGCAACTCCATAGACCAGTGGTCACCAACTGGTGGTCCGTGGACCACTGGTGGTCCACAAGAAAATTTTGGTGGTCCACAGAAAATTTATTTGCATCTTTTATATTGCACTAAATCAGGGGTCCGAAAACTATGGCCCCTGGGCTGGATACATGCAATGAACGGTTGTGTTGCTGCAGAGAGTCTCCCCCTTTGGGGTCTTTTGTGTTGGTCGGAGGGGGGCAGAAATTTGAACTTGGGGTCTGCTTCAGCCTCCTGGTATGGGGCTTTGGGTGAAGGCTGGATGGATGGAAGTGCCTCTGGCGACGAAGAGCCAGAGGGCCTTGATGCTCCAGGTGCTAGTACCTGGCCTTGCACTCCCGCAGGTCTTCCCTCTGCTTGGAAAGACTATGGTCCTAGTCCTCAGTGAGGTGCTTCTGCTGAGCCTCCTTCTCGGTCAGATCTAATTTGAACTGAGCTGTTTTGCCAACTCTTTCTCATGGTGGCTGCTTAGCTCCAACAACTGCTTCCTGTTGGGGCCCTAAGGCTAAGGCAGGAAGGTGAGGAGTGGCTGGGAGGGGAGGGGTGAGTAGAGGCTGACGAGTGACATTGAGTTGGCCACGCCCACCCAGTCACATGACCACCTAGCCACGCCCGCCCACCTAGTCATTAGGCAGATCATATTAGTGGTCCGCGGGATTTAAAATTATGAATTTAGTGGTCCCTGAGGTCTCAAAGGTTGGTTACCAGAGGTGGGCTTCAGCAGGTTCTGACCGCTTCTGGAGAGCCGGTAGCAGAAATTTTGAGTAGTTCGGAAAACCGGTAGTAAAAATTCTGACTTGCCTCACCCCCATCTATTCTCTGCCTCCCAAGTCCCAGCTGATTGGGGGTAAATGGGGATTTTGCAGTATCCTTCCCCTGGAGTGGGGTGGGAATGGAGATTTTACAGTATCCTTCCCCTGCCATGCCCACCAAGCCACACCCACCAAGCCATGCCACACCCACCAAGCCACACCCACAGAACCGGTAGTAAAAAAATTTGAAACCCAGCACTGTTGGTGACCCCTGCCATGGTCCATAGTATGGCAGGCCCCACTATCCTCCGCTGTCTCTCAGAGTTTGCTCAAATTCATGTTCATTGCGTCAATGCTACTATCTAACCATCTTCTGTCTCATGCTTGGGGGCACGGGTGGGAGGGGATTGGACTAAATGACCTACAAGGTGCCTTCCAACTCTGTTATTCTGTTATCTGTCTCCTTCTCCTTTTGCCTTCCATCTTTCCCAATTACAAGGAATAAAACCCAGGCCACCATCGGCAATGCAGGAGCAATTCTCAAACAGTATACTCATCAGGTAGTCCTCGACTTACGACCAGAATTGAGAGCACAATTTCCATTGCTAAGCGAGGTGGTTGTTATGTGAGTGACAATTGATTTTTATATGAGCTTTTTTGACAAGGAAATAATTGCAGTTGTTGAGTGAATCACACAGTCATTAAGAAAATCTTGCTTCCCCCCAAATTGACTTTGCTTGTTGGAAAGCAGCTGGGAAAGTCACAAATGGTGATAGGTGCTGGTTGACAAAAACCTGACTTTTTGATCAAATAATTGTGGGGGTGTTACCATAGCTGTAAATCCAAGGACCAGTCATAAGTCACTTTTTTGAGTTCTGCTGTAACTTGGAACGGCCGCTAAACAAGTGGTTGAAATTTGAGGACTACCTATTTCTCAGCCTGGCAACTTTTAAGATGTCTGGGCTTTGATTCCCAGAATTCTCCAGTCAGCTTTTTGGTGTGTTTTTTTTTAGATGGGTGAACTTCAACTCCCAGAATTCCCTGATTAGCTTGCTATTAAGATGGGTGGGCTTCAGCTCCTGGCATTCCGCAGCCACAACTCCCAGAATTCCCTGGCCAGCTTGCATTTTAGGTGCTGGGTGGACTTCAGCTCCCAGCATCCCCCAGCCAGTATGCTTGAAGATCTCTGGACTTCAACTCCCAGAATTCCACAGCCAGCTTTGCTTTTCAGATGGGTGGGCTTCCACTCCCAGCATTCCTTGGCTAGCCACCCACCCATCTTAACGTTGCCAAGAAAGAGTGCTGTAGAGCAGGGGTCTCCAACCTTGGCCACTTTAAGACTTGTGGACTTCAGCTCCCAGAATTCCACAGCCAGCTTTGCAACTTTAAGACTTATGGACGGCTGTGGAATTCTGGGAATTGAAGTCCACAAGTCTTTTTTTTAATTATTATTTAAAAGGTTTTTCAAAATACAAACATTTTCTCCCACCCTTCCCACCCACCCTCCTCCCCATCCCACCCACCCTTTCTCCCATCCCCCCTCCCCCCTCCCCAGATTTCCCAGAACAAATCCAGGGTAAGGCATTTAACAATCATAAGCTAAAATAAGCTAACATTTTATAAGTTCCAAATCCTCACTAGGTCTTTAACTCCGCATAGTTCAAATAACTATAATCATAAACTAAAAAATTAATAATATTTCATTCAATAATATCTATTTTGAATATATCCATCTCCTCCAGTCCAATACATATCTTTCATTTGAGTGATCTTTCAAATATGCTGAAATTTTCGCCATATCCGCCAAATTCCCTACTTTTAAAATCCATTGTTCAATAGTAGGTAGCTCTTCCTTCTTCCAATATTGTGCCACCAAAAGTCTGGCTGCTGTTATTAAATTTAAAGTCAGTTTAGTGTCTCTATTACTGTAAAATTTGTAAATATGCCCAACAGAAAAAACTGTGGAGCAAATTTTATCTTTTTCTTTATTTCTTTATTCTATTTTGAAGGATCCACCATATTTTTATCCAAAAAGCCGTAATTTTTTTACAAGTCCACCATATATGATAATACGTAGCATCTTCACATTCACATCTCCAACCTTTAGGCTGTAAACTTGGATACATACAGGCTAGATTTTTTGGATCTAAGTGCCATCTATAAAACATTTTGTAAAAATTCTCTCTTAAGTTTTGGGCCTGCATGAACCTTATATTTCTGACCCATATTCTTTCCCACGTTTCCATCATTATTGGTTCTCCAATATTTTGCGCCCATTTTATCATATAATCCTTAACTCGCTCTGTTTCTGAATCTATTTCAACCAATGCGTTATACAACCTTTTTATATGCATTTGACTTTGATCTCTAATTTGTTTTACCAAATTTTCATCCCCTTGCAAAATACCATTTTTTTAATCTTGTCTCCATCTAGTTTGCATTTGCCCAAACTGAAACCCTGTTTTAATTATTCCTTCTTCCCTTAATTGATTCATAGCTTTTAGTTGTAACCTGCCTCCTTCTTTATAAAGAAGTTCTTTATAAGTAATATCATCTTGTTTTTGTTCAACACTTATATTCTCTATAGCGTGCCTGTCCACAAGTCTTAAAGTGGCCAAGGTTGGAGATCCCTGCTGTAGAGGGCAGTGGAGGATCACAGATAGATCTGCTACCCCGTGATCGTGAGAATCTGCGCCACTTTTTCAGCGCCCATTCACCTAATCGGTGCAATTGCTAAATCCCGGACTAGATTGATAGCAGATAATCAATCCATCCCTCCCTCCCTCCCTCCCTTTCTTCCTAAATCAATCAATCAATCAATCAATCAATCAGTTTCTATGACAGTCCAAAGTGCTACAGCTGATCAAAAAAGGGGCGGGGCTAGACAGGTAGGTGGGGCTTGTGCCAGGAAGGGCGTGATGTCGTGTGTGTGCGTGTGTGTGCTAGCCACGTGTTCTCCAGGAGTCACGTGGCTGCTGCTCCTTGTGGAAGGGCTCGCCTGCGAAAGGTAAGGACTGTTTCCAGTGGGAAGGCGTCGCTGGCCGTGGAGGATGGGGAGTGTAGTGCAGCACATGCGCAGGACGTCGGCTGGTGGGGGGGAGGTAGTGGTCGGCTTAAGTCTCATAGTTCCTTGGCTTGTGCTGTGATGCTGTGGAACTACATCTCCCAGCATGCCTCACCCAGAATATTGCAATTATTATAGATTTCCTCCTCCCCGCTTTAAAATCACCAGGTTAATGTGTCCCTTTCCCCCCTAATGCAGCTTCCCCAACCTGGGGAATCGTAAACTCTGTGCTAATAGTACTTTTCTTCCCTTTTTTTTTTGTTGCAAACCAGAAATGGTTGCAATACGACCAACCGGTTTCTGACTGCGTGCATTTGGAAGTGCCTCCATTTGCCTTTTGGTTTGTTTTGAGATGAGGTTAAGAACTATGGCTGTATTGTTGCCCCAACGGATTGCCCCTCGCATCGTCTGAAAATGCCTTCTGCGATCAATAATGCTGATGGAGTGTGTCACGTTTAATCAATGCTGCATAACGATGTAAACAAAAATGTTCCCAAAGGTGCTTTTTTTCCCCCAAGACAAGAGGCAACTGGGTTTTCTGGTTTTTCTTTGAAGACGTTTCGCTTCTTATCCAAGAAGCTTCTTCAGCTCTGACTGGATGGTCAGAATGGATGGATTTATTGTATGTGTAAACACAGTATACCTATACAACGAAATCCACTTAACACCTAAAGACCAGATCCAACATACATAACAATCCATTATTAATATAAACAATATTTATATTCCATTCTCTACCATCCGGTCAGAGCTGAAGAAGCTTCTTGGATAAGAAGCAAAACACCTGCAAAGAAAAAAAACGAGAAAGTCCAGTTACCTCCTGAAAAAACACCTTTGGGAAAACTGTGACCTGAATGACTGAGAATCTCCATGGATGTAAAACAAAAAAATTAAAGACAAGGTGGTCTCAAGATCTCAACAAAGATGTGGAGTCTTTAGAAAGTGTTCCGAGAAGAGCAACAAAAATGATTAGGGGCCTAGAAGCTAAAACACGAAGAACGATTGGAGGAACTGGGTATGTCTAGTTTGATGAAAAGAAGGACTAGGGGAGACATGAGAGCAGTCTTCCAATATCTCAGGGGCTGCCCTAAAGAAGATTTGGGGGTCAAGCTATTCTCCAAAGCACCTCAGGGCAGGACAAGAAGCAATGGGTGGAAACTAATCATGGAGAGAAGCAATTTAGAACTAAGGAGAAATTTCCTGACAGTGAGAACAATTAACCAGTGGAAGTTGTGGGTGCCCCATCACTGAAGGCTTTTAAGAAGAGACTGGACAACTGTTTATCAGAGATAGTATAAGTCTTCTGCTTGACCAGGGTGTTGGACTAATAGATAACCTCCAAGGTCCTTTCCAACTCTGTTACTGTTTCCGTTTCGGCCTTTACCTGTAGCTGGGCAATCTGAAAGTCAGGAAAACTAGCCGTAAAGAGTCAAAATTTTGTAAAAAGTAAGGTGCAATGTACAGTGATGCAGTGGCTGAGTGGCTAGGACACCGAGGTTGTTGATCGAAAGGTCGGCAGTTCAGCAGTTCAAATCCCTAGTGCCGCGTAACGGGGTGAGCTCCCGTGACTTGTCCCAGCTTCTGCCAACCTAGCAGTTCGAAAGCACGTAAAAAATGCAAGTAGAAAAATAGGGACCACCTTTGGTGGGAAGGGAACAGCATTCCGTGTACCTTTGGCGTTGAGTCATGCCAGCGACATGACCACGGAGACGTCTTCGGATAGCGCTGGCTCTTCGGCTTTGAAACGGAGATGAGCACTGCCCCCTAGAGTCAGGAACGACTGGCACATACGTGCGAGGGGAACATTTACCGTTACCTAAGGTGTAATGTTGTGATTGGAACCCTGTACGTAAAAAGAAAAAAAATGAGGACCTTTGTTTGCAAAGTTGTGCCTATTGTTTTGCGCGCCACGTGCGCATGCACACACACACACACACACACACACACACACTGACCAGCCAGCTCAGTCACCCTGTTCTACAGAGAACCTTGGGCAGGTTAAATCATTTCCAAAGGACTTAACATTAACTTAACATTAATTAACGAAAACTTAACTGTTGGGATTCCTTTTATCGCTTAACCACAAGTTTCTCCATTTTGCTCGTGTTTTGTGCCCGCAGAGCAACAACCCGAAATGCCGAAGGGAGGAAAGAAAAAAACTCCGAACTCTGCACAGCTGCCCATCAGCAAATTCCGAAGGAAATTAGTGGAGACTATTCAAGGCAACACATTTGTTGTGGTGACTGGTGAGACGGGAAGCGGAAAAACCACCCAACTTCCCAAATACTTATTTGAAGAAGGTAAGAGCATGTATACATGAGTGTATCCCGCTTCCAAGATTCACGGGCGCAAGTAATTGCCAAGGTTTATGTAGGAGAAGAGCAGGCAGAGTTGGGAGGGCGGAGTTAAGTGTGTCATTAGCTTAGAGTTATTAGATTGCCATAAACCTGAATTGGTGAACCTACGGCACGCGTCGCCCCAGTTTAGCTCCGCCGCGCATGCGCATGTACCTCCCACCAGCCAGCTAGTCTTCAGGTCTCTACCGTGCATACATGGGGGGCAGGGGGTGTGTAGGGCTGTGCGTGCGCAAGCATGAGTGGGGTGCCTTTGGGGGGGCAGGGCACGTGTATGGGCAATGTGCACATGCGGGGGGAAGTGTGTGCAGTGGGCCACGCACACATGCATACGGAGGCATGCGGGAGCTGTGCACACATTGCATTTTGGGGTTTTGGGCACATGCGTATTCGCACATGCATGTGTGCACTTTGGCCACTCGGTCCAGAAAATGTTAGCCATCTGTTAAGGATATTCTTGGCTCATAACCAATGTTGTGGGTTATTGAACAGAGTACCCTTTGAGTAAACGCATGAAAAGCGACTGGGAGTGGTTGTGAACAATCACAGTCAACTCATAAAGACACTGAGTTGTTGTAGTCTTTTACTTTTAGAAAAAGTAATGCAAAGTCCAAAAACAATCCAAGTCATACACAGATAAGACGAGAGTTAAAAGATCAATCCAGGGATATTTCAAGTACAAAGTCTTCTTACCAGTTGTGGTCATACACATTAAAACAGTTCTTCTTGAGTTTCAAAACAGGAACCAGTTCAATATCAAAACATTCAATAAATAGTAGAAAGCAACATGTAGCTATGATCAAACAGTGATCATGCAGAGAGATCAGGTAGAGAGTTACAGCAAATAAGCAGGCAAAATGATGTAGTGTCCACACAAGCCATGATCCTGACTTCCCTTAAGTACATTGGCTACAGAGCTTAACCAATCAGGATACAGGATGATGCAATACAGTCTTAAAGCAATATAATACCTTTCTGACTGCAAACTTAAATTGTTGGTTTATATATTGTCTGACCAACTAATTAGACAAATAACCATTTCCTAACACCATCACTGGACTAGATTCTTGTGTATAGGTGGTCCTCGACTTACAACCACAATTGAGCTCAAAATTTCCTTTGCTAAGCAAGACAGTTTTTAAGTAAGTTTTGCCCCATTGTACGACCTTTCTTGCTGTAGTTGTTAAGTGAATCACTGCAGTTAAAGTTAGTGACACAGATGTTAAATGACTCTGGCATTGGCTTGGCTTGGCAGAAGGTCGAAAAAGGTGATCACGTGACTCCGGGACACGGCAACGGTCATAAATATAAGTCAGTTGCAAGAGCATCTGAGTTTTGATCACATGACCATGGGGATGCTGCAACGGTCGTAAGTGTGAAAAATGGCCATAAGTCAATTTTTTTCCAGTGCCTTTGTAGCTTCGAATGGTCACTAAATGAATGGTTGTAAGTCAAGGAGTACCTGCACAGAGGTATATAAAATAACACATGTTTTTCAAAGGGTTAGGGCAGTGATGGCTAACCTTTTTGCCATCGTGTGCTAAAAGCGGGCGGGGAGTGGGGGGACACACCATGCGTGCCCACATCCATAATTCTATGCGCCCCACCCCCCACCCTCATGCTCTACTTTCGCTGTGATGGCACGGTGGGCTCAGTAGGCCCATTTTTCGCTCTCCGCAGGCTCCAGAGCCTTTCTAGGAGCCTGGGGAGGGCAAAAACAGCCTTCCCCACCCTTCCTAGAGGCCCTTGGGAGGCTGGAAACAGCATATTTCCTGATTTCTGGTGGGCCCAGAAGGCCCAAAAATCAACTGGCCGGAGCACACATGTGTGCCGGAGCTGAGCTCGCGTGCCCAGCAATATGGCTCCGCGTGCCATCTGTGGCCCCCGTGCCATAGGTTCTCCATCACGGGGTTAGGGTCTTTTGTTCTTCTTTTTCCAAAACTCGATAATGTCTCTTACTTGCTTTTTATAGGGTATGCCAGGCACGGCACAATTGCTGTGACACAGCCACGGCGCATGGCTGCCATATCTGTGGCCGAAAGAGTGGCAGAGGAGCTAGGCTGCCCAGTGGGAGGCCTTGTGGGATACCAGGTTCGCTTTGAGGAATGCATCTCAGAGGTATGGGTTCGAATCCAACTTAGTCTTGAGATGTGTGGTTATTTATTGTCTTCTGCTCCATGCTTTTCACTCTGCGTAGCCCCAGAGTGTGCCAACCAAGGGTTACGGTGGGCTGCAGCTGCTGCTGGATACCGTCGGTCCCCGCACACTTGCCGCCTCTTGTGTGCGTGCCGGGGGTGGGGCGCCCAACCAGGTTGATCACCCTGAAATTGTGTTTTCCCGAAAATAAGCCCTAGTGCTTATTTGATGAGCAGCGCCCCCTACAGTCAAGCCTGACTGGACAGGAGAAACGGTTCCCTTTACTTTTTTAATACTTTTTTAAAAAGTCGTTAAATAAAAAGCATTGTTTTTCTGAATGGAGGATTTCCTTCAAGCAGCTTAAAGAGTTTTCTTCGCTATAATCCAAAGGACATTCCTGACTAAATATTGATTCTAAATGGCACAGGAAACTGCGATCAAGTATCTGACGGATGGGTGCTTGTTAAGGCAAATCCTGGCAGACCCGCATCTGACCCAATACAGCGTCGTTATTCTGGACGAAGCTCACGAACGGAGTCTCTGCACGGTCAGTGCTAATGAAATAAGCCAATTAAGATTTATATCTCTGGCTTGGTGGAAGTTGAACCAGCCAACCAATTATTCAGCGTTTAAGCACTTTGCTCTGCGGTGCGCTCATAAAGGACTCCCTAGATCTGAAAGACCCAGCATAAGAAGAAGGGGGCATGGGAGGGAGAAGGAAAAGTGTAAGCTCAGATCCTAGGACACAGTTGGCTAACCTTTTTGCCATCATGTGCCAAAAGTGGGGGGGAGTGTGGGAGGGTCACTCGTGTGTGTGCCCACATCCACAATTCTATGCGACACCCCCCCCCCCCCCGTGCATGTGCACCCAACTCCCCCCACGCTCCCCCCACTTTTGGCATGTGATAGCAAGGTAGGGCCGTTTTTCACTCTCCCCAGGCTCCAGAGCCTTTCTAGGAGGCTGGGGAGGGTGAAAACGGCCTTCCCTACGCCACTGAATGTCCTTCGGAGGCAGGAAAAGGCCCGTTTGCCAACTTCCGGTCCCACCGGAAGGCTCGTTTTTCACTCTCCACAGGCTCCAGAGCCTTTCTAGGAGGCAGGGGAGGGCAAAAATGGCCTTCCCCACTCCCCCTGGAGGCCTTCCGGAGGCTGGAAACAGCCTTTTTCCTGACTTCCGGTGGGCCCAAAAGACTGGAAAATCAGCTGGCCGGTGCGCGCATGCATGCCAGAGTTGAGCTCGCGTGCCCACCGATATGACTCCGCGTGCCACCTGTGGCACATATGCCATAGGTTCACCATCACGGTCCTAGGATTTAATGCAGGAAAAAAAAAAGAATGCAGCCGAGGACAAAGTAATACTTTAGGGCCAAGGTGTCAAACTCAAGGACTGAGGGCAGGGGTGGGATTCAGCCGGTTTGGACCAGTTCGGGTAAACTAGATGCTAATTTTAGATCTGGAACTTATGACCGTTTTCACACTTAACGACAGTGGTGGCATCCCTGTGGTCACATGATCAAAATTCAGACGCTTGGCAACTGATTCATATTTATGACGGTTGCAGTGTCCCCGGAGGGTAGTGTGATCACCTTTTGTGACCCTCTGAGCAGAATGGCCATGGGGAAGCCAGATTCACTTAACAGCTCTGTTACTAACTTAACAATTAGAGCGATTCACTTAACAACTGTGCCAAGAAAGGTCGTAAAATGGGGCAAAACTCACTTTAAGAACTGGCTTGCTTAGCAACAGAAATGTTGGGCTCAACTGTGGTCACAAATCGAGGGCTACCTGCAGTCTTAGCTGGTATTTCCCGGACAGCTGGGAACAGGGGTGGGCTTCAAAAATTTTAGCAAGGGGTTCTCTGCCCGGCTGCTGGGTGGGCGTGGCCATGGTGGGTGTAGCCTAGTCAGCATCCTGCACCATAGCAGGGGGGGGAGGGGCGTTTATGCCTTCCCCCGGCTACGGAGGCTTTCCTCGAGCCTCTGAGAGGGTGAAAATGCCCTCCCCAGGCTCCAGAGGCCGCCTGAAGACCAAACTTCTGGTAGGACCATTTTTCGCCCTCCCCAAGCCTCCACGCGCTTACCTGCATCCAAAACGGGCTGCATGGGGACTCCTAGGAGGGGAGGGGAGGGGAGGGGAGGGGAGGGGTGGGCGGGGCCAGCCAGGAGTGGGATTTGGGGGTTCTCTGAACTGCACAGAATCTTAGCTAGAGATTCTCCCAAAGCCCTGCGAACCCCCAGCAGCCCCACCCCTGGCTGGGAATATTTTTGCCAATGAAAAGATCAATTTAGGATTGGCTGTGAGGGACCACTCATGCGTTCCACGGTTGAAAGTGGACTATTTTCCAAAACGTTGGACGTGAGGAGTGCTCCCTCTCTTTCAGGATATCCTCTTTGGCCTCTTGAAGCAGCTGTTCCACCACGAGAAAGAAATCAAAAGGAAGGAACCCTTGAAGGTCGTAGTGATGTCCGCCACTTTGGACGTGGAGAAGTTCTCGGCCTTCTTTGGGAATTGCTCGGTGGTGGAGATTCCGGGAAGAAAATATCTGGTGGAGGAGATCTTCTGTGATGCTCTGGGCCCCAGAGATGCCAACAGCTCTGCCTTCATCACAGAGGTACTGGCTGGTCACTTTCATTTTATTTATTTGAGGAGTTCTTGGTGATTTCCGAGCCTGGTTGTTTGCTTGCAGGTGTGACATTACCCAACTAGGTAACATCATCAGTGCTAGATGGGAATGGGGTGTGAGGAGGAGGAGGTGGAGGAGGATTGTGGGGTCCTTGGTGCTCTCTAACCTTGGTTGTTTGATTGCAGATGTTTTGTTACCCAACTAGGTAACATCATCAATGCATGAAGGGAGAGGGGTGTGAGGAGGAGGAGGAGAATTGTGGGGTCCTTGGTGCTCTCTAAGCTTGCTTGTTTGATTGTAAACGTTTCATTACCCAACTAGATAACATCATCAGTGCTAAAAGGAAATGGGGAGGAGGATTATTGTGGGGTCCTTGGTCTAAGCTTGGTTGTTCGTTTGCAGACGTTTCATTATCCAACTGCGTAACATCATTAATGTTGGTGCATGTAGAGTTTGCTCTCTGTTTATGTCCAGTAGCTTCCCTGTGAGTGCTGGTGGAGTTATAGAATAGGACAGAATTCTTTATTGGCCAAGTGTGATTGGACACACAAGGAATTTGTCTCTGGTGCATAAGCTCTCAGTGTACATACAAGCCACAAGTGATAAATCATGATCATCGTCATTGTAAAAATACATTCATCATAAATCATAACATACAACACTTAGTGATAGTCATAGAATACTAAACAAGCAATCAACATAAATCAAACTAGGATACTAAATAAACAATATTAATCGTAACATACAAGCAACAACGTTATAGTCATAAGAAGATAAGGGGATAGGTAATAGGAAAGTTGAGAAGAATAATAGAAATATAGTCTTACTAGATAGTTTGACAGTGTTGTGGGAATTAGTTGTTTAGCAGAGTGATGGCATGGGAGGAAAAATCGTTTTCTCCTTAGTAGTTCCTTGATTAGGATATCATTTGCGGCTAGATTGTTCATCTGGTGTTAACCCTTTTTATCTGAGTGTTGGCTGCTGGAGGGAAACTCTTGTGGTCTTTTAGTTTCCTTCTTAGCTTTTTGCTGTCTCTCTTGATTGGTATCTAAATGTGGTTTGTCTCTGTGGGTCTTTTGATGGCTGATTTGTCTGAATTCTTCCATGAATTCTCAAGCGTTTTAGGATTTAGCTTGGTCTACTCTAGGTCCATGATGGCGAACCTATGGCATGCAGAGCCATATTTGTGGGCACGTGAGTGTTGCACTAGCTCAGCTCCAGTGCGCATGCGCACGCTGACCAGCTAGTTTTCGGGCCTTCCGGTCCCACCGGAAGTTGGAAAACGGCCCGTTTCTGGCATCCGGAGCGCCTCTGGGAGGGTGGGGAAGGCTGTTTTCACCCTCCCCAGGCTCCAAGGAAGCCTCTGGAGCCTGGGGAGGGTGAAAAACGGGCCTACCGGTAACCTTTTTGTCATCGCATGCCAAAAGTGGGTGGAGCGTGGGGGGTCGCATGTGCGGGGGCGCAGGGGGGCCATTGAATTATGGGTGTGGGCACGCACACGTGCGACACCCCCCACCTGCGCTCCCCCTGCTTTTGGCACGCGATGGCAAAAAGGTTAGACATCACTGGTCTAGGTCTAGAATGCTTGCAGTTTCTCAGATGAAACTGTGGTTAAATTTGTCCATGCATTGTGAGATTTATTTATTTATTTATTTTATTTTATTTTATTTGTATACCGCCCTTCTCCCAATGGGACTCAGGGCGGTGAACAGCCAAAATTAAAATACATATAAATACAAAAGTTAAGATAGTTAAAAATGCATTAAATTAATCGGCCTCCCAATTTAAAACCCCAAATCTTATAAAATTTAGAATCCCACTAAAAAAAGCTATTTAGGCTAGGCCCGCTTGATAGAATAAATACGTCTTCAGGGCCTTACGGAAGGTCTGGAGGTCCGGGATCAGTCGTATTCCGGGAGGTAGCTCATTCCACAGGGCGGGTGCCCCCACTGAGAAGGCTCTCCCCCTGGGGGATTGAGGAGCAAACCACACTCCCATCAATACTGGCAGAGCAAGCTGTGTATGTCATTAGGGAGAAAACACCACACTCACTAGCACTGATGTTACCTAGTTAGGAAACAAAATGCCTGTAAGCAAACAACCAAGCTCTTGGTGCTACTTGACCTCAGCAGCTTTCGATACCATTGACCATGGTATCCTTCTGAGACGACTAAGGGAGTTGGGAGTGGGAGGCACCGTGTTGCGATGGTTCTCCTCCTATCTCTCTGGTCGGTCACTCTCGGTGTTGGTAGGAGGATAGAGGTCGACCCCTAGGCCCCTCGTTTGCGGGGTGCCTCAGGGTTCGGTCTTCTCTCCCCTCCTATTTAACATCTACATGAAACCGCTGGGTGAAATCATCTGACGATACGGAGTGGGATATCAGCAATATGCTGATGATACCCAGCTGTATATCTCCTCTCCCCGTCAGTTCAGTGAAGCGGTGGATGTGATGTGCTGGTGCCTGGAGGCTGTGAGGGCCTGGATGGGAGTCAACAGGCTCAGACTTAACCCAGATAAGACTGAATGGCTGTGAGTACTGCCTCCTAAAGACTATGTTGACTGTCCATCCTTGGTTCTGGGGGAGGAGAAATTGTCCCCCTCAGAACGGGTTCGTAATTTGGGTGTCTTCCTAGACTCACAGCTAAGATTGGAGCAACATCTGTCAGCTGTGGCTAGGGGGACCTTTGCACAGGTTCGCCTGGTGCACCAATTGCGACCCTACTTGGATTGGGAGGCTCTCCTCACAGTCACTCATGCCCTTGTCACCTCACGGTTGGATTATTGCAACACGCTCTACATGGAGCTACCCTTGAAAAGTGTTTGGAGTCTACAGTTGGTCCAGAATGCAGCTGTGCAAGTTATAGTGGGTGTGCCTAGATACACCCACATTACACCAATTCTCCGCGAGCTGCACTGGCTCCCTATTGATCCCCGCACGCAATTCAAGGTGTTGGTTATTACCTTTAAAGCCCTACATGGCTCAGGGCCAGGTTATCTTCGAGACCGCCTTCTAGTGCATAGCTCCTATCGATGGGTAGGATCCCACAGAGTTAGTCTCCTTTGGGTCCCGTCAGCTAAACAATGTCGGCTGGAGGGCCCGCGGGGGAGGGCCTTCTCTGTGGCTGCCCCAGCTCTCTGGAACCAATAACCTCCTGAGGTCTGGACCATCCCCACCCTATTGGCCTTGCAGAAAGCGGTGAAGACCTGGCTTTTCCGGCAGGCCTGGGGCCGTTGATCTCACTACGGTGATCTTGCGAGACCTGGCCATGGAATGGAGTGTATGGGTTGTTAATGTTCTTTTAAAAAATTTTTACGGGATATTGTTCGCATTGGGTTTTTTTGCTGTAAGCCGCCCAGAGTTCCTAGGGAGTTGGGCGGCATAGAAATGTGACTAATAAATACATAAATAAATAAAGCTCAGAGACCACCAAGCTCCATAGTTGTGGCTGCCTTTTTGACTTTTTTTTTTTTTTGGCACACATCCCGCTCTTGGTTCCATTGCAGAAACCAATAAACTGTCAGTATCTAAGATTACTAAGAAAGTATAATCTGAGTTCTTTCACCTTTTTGAGTAGGATTAGTCTGTATTTCTACAGCTTTCCTTTAATCCCCCGAAAAACTACATATCGTTTGGAACATGGATATGACAAAGAAACTGCATATCATGGTATAAGCATATCTTACACTTTAACCTGTTATGGAAAAGGTTTTATCCCCACAGTATTTCTTTCCAGAGAGTAAGTCATCTGTGTACCAAGTTTGGTTGAAATTGCTCGAGGCGTTCCAGAGTTATGCTGGAACATACACACACACACATCCATTTTTATATATATACAATCCCTGGAGCGCTGTATCAAAGCCAGGATAAAACTTGGCAAGTGTTCTAAAGATTGAACAAGCTTCCCAAAACCACTGTATTTCCTTATTGAAGGGATACTTCAATACTTTGGTCTCTAGGCCTTGTTTCTGGAAGGGAAATCATCTCATCTCTTGTACAGTATGTGTGAATAATCTTGAGCAGGGGTGTCAAACACAAGGCCCACGGGCTGCATCTGGCCCGCGATGTGGTCAGATCTGGCCCACAAGCCCATCCTGGAAAATGTAAGGGGCCGGCCCGCATCGCGTTGGCCTGGTCTGCCCAATTTGAAGAGGAAACATGCCAGCAATTTGGGGTGTGGCGTCAAGCTGGCCACGCCTACCCAGTCGGCCACAGCCAGTGTGTGGTGTCAAGATGGCCATGCCACACCCACCCAGTTGGCCACACCCACCCGGCCCCCTGAGGTCAACCACAGGCCTGATGTGGCCCTCAATGAAATTGAGTTTGACACCCCTGGTCTTGGGAGACCGGGATCGAGTAGGCGAAGAGATGTTGCCTAGACTAGAGCAGGGGGCCTCAACTCCCAGGCTGCAGTCTACTACCAGGCTGCAGCCTGTTCAAAACTGGGCCATGGGAGAAATGGGCAAGCACACGCACGTGAAGCTCCCCTTGCATGAGGGGCAGGCAAGCTCACAAACGCGAAGCTCCGTTTGTGTGAATGAATACAAGCGCCCTCCGCTTTCGCAAGGGGAGCTTCGTGCACGAGTGTAAGTGTCTGCTGGTCGTGCGAGGGGAACTTCACACAAGTGCAAGCACCTTCCTCCACTCAGGTACAAAACTCCAATCGTGTGAGCAGAGCGAGTGTGTACATGCGTCACTTGCGGTGGGCGAGGGCGCTTGCCACTCATACGCCTCCCCTCCCCAGCACTGGGCCGGGCCTCCAATCTGGAAAAGTTGAGGACCGCTGGCCTAGAGAACAATCAGATAAGAGGAAAGGGAGCCCACAGCTGCATAAAGGGTGGAGAAAACTCAGAAGCGGCACACTCCTACACAATTCTTAAACTGTAAAAGAGTTGGCAGGAAATTTATTCTTCCAGATTTGCAAGATTCTGTTAATGTAACCTTACAATGCAGGTAGTCCTTGATATACGACCATTCATTTGCTGACCGTTCGAAGTTACAGCTGCACTGAAAAAAATGACTTATGATCGGTTTTTACACTTATGACCGTTGCAGCAGTCCCATGGTCACATGATCAAAATTCAAACGCTTGGCAACTGACTCATATTTATGACGGGTGCGGTGTCCCGGGGTCATGCGATCACTTTTTATGACCTTCTGACAAGCAAAGTCAGTGCGGAGGCCGGATTCATTCAACAACCACGTTGCTAACTATACCACGGCCGCGATTCGCTTCATGTGGCGAGAAAGCTCGTAAAACAGGGCAAAACTCACTTAACCAGTGCCTTGCTTAGCAAGAGAATTTTAAGTTTTTCAGTTGTGGTCCTAAGAACTGTAACTAACTGTAGTAGTTAGCATAGTGTGGGGGGAAAAATGTTGCACATGAGTTCCTCCTAAAAACTCTTAGCATTGTTTGTTTCAGACTGTCAAAGTGACCCTGGATGTCCATTTAAACTGCTCGGCTGGGGACATCCTGGTTTTTCTGACAGGTAAGTGTTTCTCTGCTCCAAAGTTTGATGTTACCCTGTGGAAAATCACTAACTCCTTCCTATATACAGTAGTGGCCAAAATTGCGGAAACCTTTGGGGAAAATTGTATTTTCTAAAACTAGCTAATAACATCACTTTTGTTTTTTGAAGTAGTACCATAAAATTGTGTATCAATCGGGGTGAAATGGATCGCCCGGTTGTGGTTCGGAGAACCGGTAGCAAAACACACACACACACACACACACACACACACACACACACAGCCCGTTGCCCAGCTTAGCTACACAATCATCAGAGGCTTTTTTATTATTTTTGAAAGCATTTTTTCTACAACCTCTTTGGCCAAAAAACTGCTTTTAAAAGTAAAAAAAAAAAGCCTCTGATGATCGTGCGGCTCAGCTGGGATCATCAGAGGCTTTAAAAACATTTTTTTACAACCTCTTCAGCCGAAGAGGTTGTAGAAAAAATGGTTTTAAAAGTTAAAAAGAAAAAAAGTTGGCCACGCCCACTCAGTCATATTACCCCACCACCACCAAGCGACGCCCACAGAACCGGTAGTAACAAATTTTACATTTCACCACTGGTATCAATGGAAAGGTAATTTAATCCAGAATGTAATGCAATAACTTTTATGAAGGATTTGCTATTAGAATAGCAGTTACAGTAGAAAGAAGAAAAGTGAAACGTAAAAAAAACAAGATATACAAAGATGATCACCATAGAAAAAACGAGATATACAAAAATTATCACCATGTCAGTGAATACTTAGTTGGGTAACCTTTAGCATGAATTATGGCCTTACAACGTCTTCCCATGGAGTGAACCAAGTCTTTTAGTTCTGCAGCTGTTCTAATGTGAAACCAAGATTGAATGATGGCTTCTATTAACTGAGTTTTAGTGCTGGGTCGCTTCTGACTAGCAAGTTTCTTTAATCGGCTCCATAGATTTTCAATTGGGTGAATGTCTGGGCTATTCCCAGGCCATTCCAGAAGTGGAATAGGATTATCTTGAAACTCCCCCCCAAAAAGTGGTATTATTATTTATTTAATTAATTAATTAAATTTTTATACCGCCTTTCTCCTGCTGGACTCAGGGCGGTGAACAGCCAAGAATAAAAAAAAGTCCCAATACAAAATTTAAAATTTTTAAAAGAATTAAACAAATTTTGCCCCCAAATTTAAAACATCCCGACTAAAATCCATTTTCAATTAAAAATATCTAAGGGGGGGGGGGGGTTACGCCAGCCCAGCTTGGTGAAATAGAAAAGTTTTGAGGGCCCGGCGAAAAGCCCGGAGATCTGGTATCCTACGTATCTCTGGGGGCAGGTCATTCCAGAGGGCAGGTGCTGCCACAGAGAAGGCTCTCCCCCTGGGGGTCGCCAGCCGACATTGCCTGGCTGACGGCACCCTGAGGAGTCCCTCTCTGTGGGAGCGGACTGGCCGGTGGGAGGCTATCGGTGGCAGAAGGCGGTCCCGTAAGTACCCAGGCCCTATGCCATGGAGCACTTTAAAGCCATCAAACCTCAAAAACACACTTTTCCCAAAAGGTTTCCACAATTTTGGCCACTACTGTAGGTAGTCCTTGACTTAAACCAGAGTTCCCCAATTTTTCCAGCTTTGTGGACAGGTGGGGGGAGGGGAGAAGGGATGCTTCCACGGCCCGGTTGCAACCCCCTCACGGCCCACAGGTTGGGGACCTCTGACTTAAACAACCCAGTTTATGAAACTGAGTTAAACCGTAACTGAACCTGGAACGACGGTCATAAATCACTGTGGGTATTACATAAGTCACCACTTGACCAAACTTGATTTTTTTTTAAAAAAATTCTTGTCGCGGTTGTTACGTAAACACCATGGTCATTAAATGAATGTGGTGGTCATTAAGCAAATTCATTATATCCAATGGGTATTTATGGCTAGAAATCAGAAGTCCAGGCTAGAAACTGGATATTCACATCACTGCGGGACACTGCAAATGGCCGTACAGGTGAGCTGGTTGCCAGCTGCCCAAAAAGGAATCACATAATTATGGGGTGTCTGCATTCAGCTGTCATAATCTCAAAATTGGGTCTTCAGTACCTTTTGCGGGTTGGCCCATCATAACCTTGAGCAGCCGCCTTAAGTTGAGAACTTCTTGTATTCCCTTTATGGTGCCTGTTAGCACAACACGAATACGCTGAAGCGCTCAGGTGGTTCATATGTAAAATATTTCATCTTCTTTTGTTTAAGCTTGCTGTCTCTTCCCTTGGAATACAGGTACCATGTTTTCCCGAAAATAAGACCCTCTCTTACATTTTTTTGAACCCCGAAATAAGTGCTTGGCCTTATTTTCAGGGAGGAGTTGTTGTTGTTATTATTATTATTATTATTATTATTATTATTATTATTATTATTATTGATTTAATGCCGCCCTTCTCCGGAGACTCAGGGCGACTTACAATGCGTTAAGCAATAGTCTTCATACTTTTTGTATATATTCATACAAAGTCATCTTATTGCCCCCACAATCTGTGTCCTCATTTTACCTACCTTAGAAAGGATGGAAGGCTGAGTCAACCTTGAGCCTGGTGAGATTTGAACTTGCAATAATTGCAGGCAGCTGATGTTAATAACAGTGCTTTAGTCTGCTGCGCCACCAGGGCTCTTGGTGCATGGTGCATGGAGCAAGACGGGGTTCCTCTTGCAGTTTTGCCTGATTTCCAGCTCTATCTCCCTAACCCTAACCGGAGGAAATGGCGGGGGCCGGCTGCGTGTGCATTGAAATATTTTCGGGGGAGGGTTTATTTTCGGGGAAACATGGTAGTTCTTGATTTAAAACCACAATTGGGATCAGAGTTTCCGTTAGCAAAGAGGTTGTGCAGTGAATCGTGACCAATTTTACAATCTTTTTATCGTGGTTGTTAAGCAAACGGCTGACGTTCAGTGAATCACATGGTCATTTTTTAAAAAAAATTAATTGTATTTCCATGCCGCCCACTCTCCGAGGACTCTGGGTGGCTTACAACAACCGACAGTATACTAAATAGCATATTGCCCCCAACAATCTGGGTCCTCATTTTACCCACCTCGGAAGGATGGAAGGCTGCGTCAACCTTGAGCCAGTGAGATTTGATCCGCTGATCTGCTGAACTAGCACTCAGCTAAAGTAGCTGCAGTACTGCACCCTAACCACTGCGCCACCTCGGCTCGTTCAATGAATCGGACTTCCTCCATTAACATTCCTTGTTGGAAGCTATCCGGGAAGGTGGGAAACGGTGAGGTCATGACCCTGGGAGAGTGCTGCAGCCGTCATAAATACATGCCAGTTGCCAAACATCCAATTTCAGATGACGTGACTGTGGCGATGATGCAACGGTTATAAGTGGGAGGACCAGCTGTAAGTCCCTTTTTTTTTTAGTGCCGTTGTAACTTCGAACGATTGCTTAGACGAATGGTTGCAAGTCGAGGATTACCTGTAGCCTTTCCCTCAGTTCCTCAGAACAATATCTTAAATGAGTTTGTGGTTTCACACTAGGGCAATCGGAGATCGAAAGAGCTTGCGAGCTTCTCTTCCAGAAAGCCGAAATGCTAGATTACCGCTTTGACGTAAGAGATCGCTCCGTGGACGGCTTACTTATCTTGCCATTGTATGGCTGCATGCCAACAGGTGAGCGTAACAGAGTTGGAAGGGACCTTGGAGGTCTTCTAGTCCAACCCCCTGCTTAGACAGGAAATCCTATACCATTCCAGACAAGTGGATGTCCAACATTTTCTTAAAAACCTCCAGTGTTGGAACATTCACAACTTCTGGAGGCAAGTTGTTCCACTGGTTAACTGTTCTCACTATCAGGAAATTTCTCCTTAGTTCTAGGTTGCTTCTCTCCTTGATGAGTTTCCACCCATTGCTTCTCGTCCTACCCTCAGGTGCTTTGGACAATAGCTTCACTCGCTCTTCTTTGTGGAAGCCTCTTAGATATTGGAACATGGCTATTATGTCACCCTTAGTCCTTCTTTCCTTAAAACTCTTTTATTGCATATATCTGGATTTTCTCAGAGTGAGTCCTTACTTTCTACTGCATTTTTCAGCATTCTGTAAAATGTTGTAACAATATTTTTCCTTAGCCTTTTTTTCAAATCTCATTTGGCCTCCAGAGTTGTGGGTACTCTATCAGTGGAAGGTTTCGAAGAAAAGACCGGACCACCATTTAAATGAGATTGTATAAAGTCACTTACCTTGGGTGGGGAAGGGAGGGGTTGGAATAGAAGACCTCCGAGGTCCCTTCCAGTCCTATGGTTCTATGAAAAGAGAAATCCCATTCTTGCTGCCTTTTCATATGCTTGGCTAGAGTTCCCAATATCTTCCAACTTGTCTTGGCTGGGAATGATGGCAGTTGTAGTCCAGGTCAGACGCTCCTTGCTCTGTAGCTTGGCTGCTGCTGGTCTCTGGTGGAGTCTAATTTAACCAGGTTTTGCTTTTAATCTTGGGAAAAGCAGTTCAGAAATTGAACTTTTTTTCTGACGCTGCTTTTGTCGCTTAGATCAGCAAAGACAGATCTTCGTGCCGCCTCCGCCAGGGATCAGGAAATGTGTCGTGTCCACAAATATCGCAGCCACATCTTTAACCATCGATGGGATCAAGTAAGAGTTCTGGGGATGTTGATCTGGGTTTTGTGGCTGAACTCTGGAGCTGTTTAACTCTTAACCACAAGCGTACTGTTTCGGCTACACTATTACAGACGTGAGGTCATAATGATCTCAGTAGCAAAAAGACATTTGATATTTTCTTCTTTTTTAAAAAAAAAGGTTTTTTTTTATTTTTTACACAAACAAACAAACATACAATGAATTTTTTCTGAACAGAGTATTGGCCGGTTCACAAATTTCAACAATTTTTAGCCATTTCAACACAATTTATATATTCCCTTTTTGCCATAGTATTTATTCTCTCTCTATTTTTTTGTAGACCAATATTACCCTTCATCCTAACCTCTAGTCATAACCAAATTCAATTTTTCCCTTCATCTCTATACTAAATCCCTTAAGTTTAAAATCTCACATAATATAATTCCTAGCATTTCCTTATATTCCCTAAAATATAATCACTAATATTTTCCATTATCAGTTCTTTCAATATCCAACATCTTAATAAAAATCAATTAATTATGTAGTGTTAAAATCATTCATTTCTTATAAAGATAATAAACCAAATTGCTTTATGCCATACGTTACCTTAAGTCTTACTCCAAATAATACAATCCAACATCTTAATAAAAATCAATTAATTATATAGCAAGACATTCGATGTTTTCATGGTTGAATCTAAAAATTGACGTATAGAGCAATAAACCCAAAAATGTATTGATCTCTATCAAATCCACATCGCGCCGGTCACTTTTTCTTTCTCCATCCTTGAACTACAATCTTTCTTCTCTCATTTTTACATTGGGTCCACTGAATGATGGCGCTAATCATTTCTTTAGAAAATAATAATTTTTCAAATCTCTAGGGGAGTAGGTAAATTTCTGAGATTTCTAGCTGCTGGCCATAGTTCGGGTAATTGCACACCAATATTGTGACTATTCTGTTCTGGATCTATTGCTTCCAAAAGGTTGTACTGCCTCAGCTACGGACCCCAAGGAATGCAGCACACACAAAGTCCGTTCAAACTTTAGTTTACTAAATAAACCAGTCCTTTACAACAATGGCTGTTAATGAATTGCATTAACAGCCTCCAAGAATTCAAAGAATAATAACTGAAAGCTTACTATGGTTGGCAGAATGCCCAGAAGCAATTTGCAGGAAGCTGATAAGATAAGCAAGACAAAAGGTATGTGAATGAAGTTGTTCCCTGCAAATTGCTTCAGTCAGCATTCCTCCTTAAATAGGCTAAGGGCGGTGGCCAATTAGCCCCAAGCCTTACTCTCGAGAAGACCTCCTCCTGAGGAGCCACTCCTGCCTTTTAACAGCTCTGCGTGCCCGTGCATCGAGAAGAGGCTCCTCCTCTTCTTCCTCTTCACCCATGGAAGCTTCTGAAGGTCATGAAGGCCCTGACTGAATCTCCGCCTCTGGCACCACATCTTCTCCAGCCTCCTCATTGTCCGATTCGAGTGCCAGCTGCACAGGCTGCTGACGCAGCACCACACCAGCCTCCTCGCTGTCTGAATCAGCTACTAGCTGCACAGGCTGTGTACGGGCCACAACAAAAGTGCAGAAGACCATTCGAATTTATTCTTGCCGTATAACTTATTGCACGACGTAGATTGTGCCTGGCCATCAATTTCATTGGGAGCGTCATCATCGCTGATGTGAGAATCAGTGGCGGCAGCGGGTTCCTCATCGTCCATTGCAAAATTTTCATGTCAATCCGATTCCACTTCACTCAGATCACTCTCTGCTTCTCCATACCATTTTAGAACGGTTTCTTTGAAGTTTGGGCCACCAAATTGCACTCTTTTTGGCAGAAAAGGTGGCCCCGACATTATAAAAAAAAATACGTTAACAAAGATCCGCTGTCAAAATGACCGAAACTCAAATTCAAATGCCGCTACAGAAAACACCAAATAACTCACGCAAGCGCGATGCTTGCATACGCTTTTATTGGTGGGAAAACAAAAGCTATTTGCAACCGGAATGGTCCATTTCTAAAAATAGGGGTGTTCCGAACATTTTCGAAAACTGTTGTGGTCACTATGACCACAGGTCTGTGGTTATGGATTAATCCAGGTAGTCCTTGAGATATTTTTAGTGACTGTTCGAATGGACAGCAGCACTGAAAAAAGTGACTTACGACCATTTTTCACACTTAACAACCATTAAGTGGCTGCATCCCCACATGGTTATGTGATCAAAATTCAGATGCTTGGCAAACTGGCTCATATTTATGACGGTTGCAGAGTCCCGGCGTCATGTGATCCCCTTTTGTGACCTTCTGACAAGCAAAGTCAATGGGGAAGGCAGATTCACTTAACAACGGTGTTACTAACTTAATGACTGCAGTGATTCACTCAACAATGATGGCAAGAAAAGTCGTAAAAGGAGGCAAAACTCACTTCACAGTTGTCCTGCTTAGCAACAGTAGTTTTGTGGGCAAATGAGGTCATAAGTCGAGGACTGCTGGCAATAGAGTCTGGGAATTATGGTCGTAGGTTATGACGGTCGTAAGACATGAAGCCTTGCAGAGACCAAGGGAGGGCTCTGCAATCACATTGGTAGCAATGGGTACTAAGTTGAAACTCCAGGTTGAGGATCTTGTGTTTTTTTATAGCTTTAAATAATGTCTAGAAGTTAATTTATTATTATTTTGATTTGTATCCCACCTTTATTATTTATATAGATAACCCAAGGCGGCGAATATACACGTAGTCCTTGACTTACGACCAGAACTGAGCCCAGAATTTATGTTGCTAAGTGAGAAATTGGTTAAGTAATTTTTGCCCCATTTTCTTGCCATATTTGTTAAGTGAATCCCTGCAGTTGTTAAGTGAATCTGGTTTCCCCACTGACTTTGCTTGTCAGACGGTCGCAAAAAGAGGATCACATGACTCAGGGACACTGCAACCGTCATAAATACAAGTCAGTTGTCAAGCATCCAAATCAGTGGTGGGTTCCTCCCGGTTTGGCCAGGTTCTCCCGAGCTGGTAGCGGTGACGATATGACATCACCAAGCCGGTTCTGCCCCCCCCCGCACCCCCACCCCCAATCTATTGCTGCTTCCTGAGTCCCAGCTGATGGCTAGAGGGGAAAAAACTGTTTAAACTCTTGCCAGGGGGCTTCAAAGGGCCGCCCTACAGCTGATCAGTGTTAAAAGAAAACAAATGAGTAGACCGGTGCCTGCAAAAATACATGAGTAGATCAGTGCCTGCAAAAAATAAATGGGTAGACTGGTACAGCTCTGCAAGCAGTTAAAAGCCTGGTAGACCAGTACCTCTGCTAAATCCTAAAGAATTGTCACATGACCGTCAAGCCACGCCCACAAAATAAGCCACGCCCACAGAACCGGTAGTAAAAAAATTTAGAACCCACCCCTGATCCAGATGTAAATCATGTGACCATGGGGATGTTGTAAAGATTGTAAGTGTGAAAAATGGTCCTAGAGTCACTTTTTTCAGTGGTGGTGTAACTCCGAATGGTCACTAAATCATGTTGTAAGTTGAGGACTACCTGCACAGGGTGCCCCCAGTTTGGTAAGACTTACATTTCTGTTTTCCTTTTTTTTCCCAGGTATGTGGTTGATAGTGGGTTTGTGAAGCAGCTAAACCACAACCCCAGAGTTGGCTTGGATGTGCTGGAGGTGGTGCCAATTTCGAAGTAAGTCTGACGGAAATCTTGATTTAGCTTTGCATCGAGGTAGTCCTCAACTTACGACCACAATACAGACTGGAGCTTCTGTTTATGGAGATTCTTAGTCATCCAGGTCTTGGTTGTCCCAAAGGTGCTTTTTTTTCAAGAGGCAACTGGACTTTCTGGTTTTTCTTTGAAGACATTTCGCTTCTCATCCAAGAAGCTTCTTCAGCTCTGATTGGATGGTGGGGAATGGAAGGATTTATTTTCCTTGCAGACAACTGGTCAATTGCATCCTTTTAGAGACTCATTGAGGCCACCTGGAGGTTAATCTGTGTCCTCAGGGTCACCTGAATAGTGCAAATGGTTCCTGTAGTCTGCAATTTTTTTGGAAATCCGTTCATACTCTCACACCATTCAAAGGGTGTTTATCTCAAATTGCATAGCTGTAGAGATTCTCAGTCATCCAGGTTGTCCCAAAGGTGCTTTTTTTTCAGGAGGCCACTGGACTTTCTTGGTTTTTCTCTGAAGACATTTCACTTCTCATCCAAGAAGCTTCTTCAGTTCTGACGTTTATATTCCTTGCAGACAGAGCAATCTCCAGGTGACCTTAATGACTTGCTAAAAGAATGCAAATGACCAGCTGCCTGCAAGAAATATAAATCCTTCCATTCCCCACCATCGTGTCAGAGCTCAAGAAGCTTCTTGGATGAGAAGCGAAACGTCTTCAAGGAATAACAAGGAAGTCCAGTTGCTTCTTGAATCTATCCTTCCCCCTCTGTTGAGAGAGAGATAAATGCATGGCAAAACATAGGAGGATGAACCCATCAGGACAAGATTCAGGAGTCTTATCTGTATTTAAAAGACAAAGGCCATTCTTTTGAAGACAACAAAGTCCACATTTTGGATAGAGAGGACTGCTGGTTTGAAAGAGGGGTCAAAGAGGCCATCTGTGTCAAAATTGAGCAGCCCTCTCTCCGTAGAGGGGGACTCAGTGGTGAAGTGTAAATGTCAACTTGCAAAGCTTGCAAGTGGCCATGAGCAGGAGGGAGGGAGAACTGATAGAGCTGATTGATTTCCATAACTGAAGCTGCATTCCATAGATGCTTTCTTACCGCAATCAGTAGGAGGGTGTTGGGTTTCACAGCCAGCCAAAGTGGTTAATTGGAGAATGTGATTTATGACATGGCCAGGGAGGAGAGGAGAGACAGGGTCATAGGGGAACGTAAATCTACGTGGGATTAGTTCTAACTGCATCCGAATATTGCCGAAATGGTGCTCCTAATAAATGATTGTATTTCTTTTGAAGTTTGGCTCATGGCTCATGAATTAATTAGGGCATCTTTCGGAAACTTCACAGTAAAATTTGTTACTACCGGTTCTGTGGGCGTGGCTTGGTGGGGGGGGGGTGTAATGTGACTGGGTGGGCGTGACCAACTTTTTTTTTTTTTTACTTTTAAAAACATTTTTTCTACAACCTCTTTGGCCGAAAAAATGCTTTTAAAAGTTTTTTAAAAAAAAAGCCTTTGACGATCCCACGGCTCAGCTGGGATCGTCAGAGCCTTTTAAAAAAGCATTTTTTTTCTGCAACCTCTTCGGCCAAGGAAAGATAGAAATGTTAAAAAAGAAAGAAAGGATATGTTACAGTATAAAAAATAGGAAATAGATAGGAATGAGAGAAATATATTGTATATATAGTAATTAAAATGTCGGGGACAAGTAGTAAATTGGAATAATACAAAGAGAAAGAAGGGGAAATTGTGAATAAGAAAAAAGATCACCATGCAATAGCTGTAAATAGAGCTTGTTTATAAATGTCTTGTAGTGTTATATTGTATTATAATTTTTTTTAAAAAAAGTAAAAAAAGGCCTCGGATGATCGCACGGCTCAGCTGGGCATGGGGGGGGGGGCAGGGATTTTTGCTACCGGTTCTCCGAACCACCCACCACCATCGCTACCGGATCGGGCGATCCGGTCCGAACCGGGAGCATTTCAACCCTGGTGGGACTGTAAGACATCATCTATCTCCAATCTACAACACAGTCCTTTCAGCAGTTCCAAGAAGGCTCCACACCCATTTGCACCACTCAGGTGACCCTGCGGACACAGGTAAACCTCCAGGTGACCTTAACGAACAACTCAAAGGATGCAAATGACCAGCTTGTCTGCAAGGAGTATAAATCCTGCCATTTCCCCACCATCCAGTCAAAACTCAAGAAGCTTCTTGGGTGAGAAGCGAAACGTCTTCAAAAGAAAAAAACAAGGAAGTCCAGTTGCCTCCTGAAAAAAAAGCATCTTTGGGACAACCAGGACCTGGATGACCGAGAATCTGCATAGACATTTGGCTAATAAGTAGCTGAGATTTTTCTCTTTTCCATGTGCTACCTTTAGGAGTGAGGCAGTGCAACGGGCAGGCCGGTCCGGTCGAACGGCATCTGGGAAATGCTTCCGGGTATATAACAAGGAATTCTGGGAAGAGTGCATGCCGGACCACATGGTTCCAGAGATCAAACGGACCAGTTTGACATCCGTGATGCTGACTCTGAAGTGCCTGGCCGTCCACAATGTCATCAGGTAACCCTTGGCATGGATCTCGTTCTTCAAATGCTGACCTAGCACCAAAGCGAGACTTGTTCCTGTTGGCTCTCTGTTGTTCTTTGTCTGCCCAGCCTTCCCTGTAAGATTGTTGTTAGGGAAGAGAAGGGGAAACTGTTACACAGGTAGTCCTCGACTTACAATCACAACTGAGGCCAAAACCTCCATGGCTAAGTGGGATGGTTGTTAAGTGAGTTTTGTCCCAATTTGTGACCTTTCTTGCCGTAGTTGTTTAGGGAATCACTGCAGTTCTTGCCATAGTTGTTAAGTGAATCACTGCAGGCGTTGGTAACACGGTTGTAGAGTGAATCTGGCTTCCCCATTGACTTTGCTTGTTCAGAAGATTGCAAAAGGGGATCAGGTGACCTCAGGACACGGCAACGGTCATAAATAGGAGCCAGTTGCCAAGCGTCTGAATTTTTATCACATGACCGTGGGGTTGCTGCCATGGTCATGAGTGAAAAATGATCTTAAGCCTCTTTTTTTCAGTGCCATTGTAACTTCAGCCAGTCACTAAATGAATGGTCCTGGTGGCGCAGTGGACTAATTCACTGTTATTAAGATCATCTGCCTGCAATTACTGCAAGTTCAAATCCCACCAGGCTCAAGGTTGACTCAGCCTTCCATCCTTTCTAAGGTAGGTGAAATGAGGACCCAGATTGTGGGGGCAATAAGCTGACTTTGTATAAATATACAAAAGTATGAAGGCTATTGCTTAACGCACGGTAAGCCGCCCTGAGTCTCCGGAGAAGAGCGGCATATAAATCAAATTTAAAAAAAAAAATGGTTGTAAGATGAGGCCTACCTGCATTTGGAGATTGTGTTTTTTCAAACGGGAATTTTGCCCGGCCTACGTGAATCAGATTGTGCTTTTATTGATTTCCACGTTGGTTTTGTCAGCTCTACCAGGTAGACCGGAATTCACTCCAAAGGAAGATTAAAACTCATTTTGCTGAATGTGACTATAGTAACAGAATTTTACAAGCCTGATTGTGCTGCATCTCCTCCTCCTCCTCCTCTAGTACTGATGATGTTACCTAGTTTGGTAATAAAACATCTGCAAGAAAGCAACCAAGCTCAGAAAACACCAAGGACTCAACAGTCCTCCCCCTCCCCTCCTCCTCCTCTTCATATCCCACTCCCTTCTAGCACTGATGATGTTACCTAGTTTGGTAATGCAAGAAAGCAACCAAGCTCAGAGAATACCAATGACCCCACAGTCCTCCTCCTCCTGCTGCCAGAATTAGGGTGGGGGTCTGCCTGAATCACTTCCAAATGTTATCCCATTACTCTGGATTTTAAAAATGCCAGTCCCTTTTAGGTAACAGTTCCTGTACATCTTTGTCAAAGTCATCTTCTTCGCTCTTAACAGCTTTCCATATTTGGACCATCCGGATGAGAAGCACATTCTAGTCGCCCTTAAGCAGCTCTATCAATGCGGAGCAATTGACAGGTAAACTTTATTATTTGTACTGGGGAGCTTTCAAAGAAATACAACTTGATTTGCAAGCGTGGGAAAATCAAAATCAAGGAAATCCGGGCAGTTCAAATGAATAGAAAAATTTATTGCAAGTTCATGCCATCTACAAGAATCTGAACTACTAACGGTCAAAGCAAATTGGCGGGAGATAAGAATGAACGGAATTCAAAATAGTAACATATATACTAATAGATAATAGAATTTGCTATAATTAAAAATAAGCTAAGGTTAGATGGTGGAAGTTTAGGATTAGGTAATTTAATTGTATTATGAATATTAACAGTGTGTTAAAATGTATTGTGAACTTAAACCTATAAGGATTAGAAATTGTGGGGACTTTGAGATATCATCCCAGGATTGATTAAATATTGTTAATATTTGGTTTTATTAGTAGTCCTAGACATTTGGGATATTGAAATTATGGTAGGATAATGAGTAATTTTTAAAATATTAAATATTAGTGACTCATGATAACAAATACATGGTGCAAAGAAATGTTATTTATGTTTAAATGAATTAATGGGAAAAAATGATAAAGAATTATAAAGAGAGAATGGTATTTGTTGAAGTTGAAAGATTAGGATTATGAATACTTATTTCTATTATTATTGTTAGTATTGTTTAAAAAGGACATTAACCCAATCAATACACTGTCCACGAAAGATGTATGGGGTGAAAGGAAAACTGCAAATAAAACATGAAATTAAAAAAAAAAAGAATGAACGGAATTCAAGGTAGATCTCTTGTGGGTTCGAAGGGGCTCAAGATTGATGACATGGTTGACCCCTCCCTCGGGCTCAGGCAAGTCATCTCTCACATTGATAAGCTTAATGGGATATCCCGAGTCACACTGTGGGCTAATCTTCCCTAGGTGATAGTTGAACGTCTTGTGTGAGCCAGTTAATTGAAGAATATAATCCTTCACGAATCTTCTCTCCCATCCTCAAATGGTAGGCAAGGTCATGTGACCAAATTGGGCCAGCTCATGGTTTGGCTTCCTCTGCCTCCTAACTTGTCCTGTGCTGTCCTCAAGGCTGCCTCTCTGGGCTGTGATGACTTGCTGCTCCCCATTGCGGCCATGTTGTCTGTGGAGAAGGTCTTCATTCATCCAGGTGAGAGCCGGTGGGATTGGGGGATGGTGGCAATGGCTGGTGGTTACCCTGTCAAGACCCACATTTTATCCCAGTGGGGTATGGTTGGAACCTCATTAGTCACCACCACATGTGTTCTGTGGGAAGAGGTGATCATGAAACCAGACTTCTGGGAAAGCAGGCATCTAGAATGAAGCTTCCAGGAAAGCAAGGTCTAGAACGAAGCTTCTGGGAAAGCAGGCATCTAGAATGAAGCTTCCAGGAAAGCAAGGTCTAGAACGAAGCTTCTGGGAAAGCAGAGATCTAGAATGAAGCTTCCAGGGAAGCAAGGTCTAGAACGAAGCTTCTGGGAAAGCAGTGGTCTAGAATGAAGCTTCCAGGAAAGCAAGGTCTAGAACAGCT
>WNWU01000013.1:22879511-22897576 GCA_012654045.1 Ptyas mucosa
CAGTGGTCTAGAATGAAGCTTCCAGGAAAGCAAGGTCTAGAACAGCTTCTGGGAAAGCAGAGGTCTAGAATGAAGCTTCTAGGAAAGCAAGGTCTAGAACAGCTTCTGGGAAAGCAGAGATCTAGAATGAACCTTCCAGGAAAACAGGTATTGTATCTAGGGCTAGGTTTTCAGGAAAGTGGAGATCTAGGATCAGGCTTCCGAGAAAGCAGAGATCTAGGATCAAACATCTAGGAAAAAGGATATCTAGAACCAGGCATCCAGGAAAGCGAAGCTCTAGAAAGTGTTTTTAAACCAACGACTCCAGTTGCAAATGAGTGAACACCGCAGAATGCATGGTGATGGAGAAGCAGGAAAGATTCACCAAAAAGTTAGTAAGAGTTGAAATTCTAAAAAGGGCAAGAGATGATGGATCGATATAGAATATTTTTTAACATGGCGGTTATTTTAGTAAGTGTTAGAAAAAAGAAGTAGAAAATAGAAATTGGGAAAATAGTATTATGCGTACTGAAACATATTATAATTACTACGTATACACAAATGCTAGAAGTTGAAAAATTAGAATTGTGTATATTTAAATGGTAATATCATTATCAGAACTGTATGCAAAGTATAGTGACCCAGATAATACACTGTTCACCAAGTACTTACGGATGTTAAAGGGAAAAAAAATCATAAATAAAATTATTTTTTTAAAAAAGAATGCATGGTGATTGTCCAAAGATGAAGGTCTTAGTAACCTGTTAATTTTTGACCTCTTTGGTTTCTCTGGCCAAAATATATAGATAGTCCTGTGATGCCTTGAGTAGGACAATTGTCATCGTTTATCGTCACTTATTTTGCCTTGTGGAATACCGGCGAAGCCAGAACAAAAGCATGACTTTAACTTTATTTTCTCCGAAAGTCTCTTTTTCTAAACTGCACATTCGGTTATGACTAATAACAAAGTCAACTGTCGTGTGATTTGGTTTGATTGATTTTTGATGGATTAGGGGTCATCACATCACTGTCCACTCTTAGTGACCACATAAATACATTTTCCACAAGATGCTTTGTCCCCAGATGATCCTTCAGGTTTTCCAGGGGTGTGGATTGGACTGCCATGTCTAAAGGCAGGTCATGTAACTACAGAGCAATTCCTTAACCACAATGTGCAATCATGGCTTGATGTAGGTTAGTAATTAAGGCGAAGGCCTTCATTACTATCTAGCTAGCATTTGGTCTGAATGTGGACTGGTGTCTAGCTCAGGAGTGTCCAACCGTGGCCACTTTTAAGACCTATGGACTTCAACTCCCAGAATTCCCCAGCCAGCCAACTGTAAGACTTGTGAACTTCAACTCCCAGAATTCCCTATACTGGCTGGAGAATTCTGGGAATTGGACAACCCTGGTCTAACTTATGACTGAGCAGTCATTAGTCCTCCAGGAAAGTGATGTGAGGCCAGGAGTGGCTAAAAGATAGAGCCGTTCTCAGAGTGGCATCTCGTGTGCTCTTGCTTTCTTTTCACCCTCAGTGGTTGGTGGGGGTTAATTGGGGACGGTGATGGGGATTACAGCCTTCCTTTATCCTGCACAGAATGTTTCTGTTCCTATTGAGCTTTATTTCTGTTGTCCTCAAAAATGATATGAAGTAGAAAATGCCAAACAGCAAAGTTTTCTGGAAGAGTTGTCTTTGGCAGCAAAAAGTCACTACTAGACAGATTTGTGGCTTGGAAAGTTTTGTGCTGTGAATGTCCTTTATTTTTCCCCTCTAACCTTGATGATGCTAGATAAAGCGAAATAATCTTGTTTTTAAAAAAGTGATGTTAGAGTTAGGAGATTCACTGCTCCTCTGGAAAATGTGAAGACAGTTTTTAAATAGTTTAATGCCTTTGTTTTATTTCTTAAATCTTCTTCAGAAAAAAAAAATAAAACCAAAAACATTAAACCTGATCCACTCTAGGGATTCTCTACCATCCAAAATTTAAATGGCCTTCCTTCCTTCCTTCCTTCCTTCCTTCCTTCCTTCCTTTCTCTCTTTCTCTCTCTCTCTTTCTTTCTTTCTTTCCCATTTTTATAAGTAACTCAAGCAGTGAACACACACAATATTCCTTTTTCTTCCTATTTTACCCACAATACCACGGTGAGGTAGGTTGGGCTGAGAGAAAGTGACTGGCCCAAAGTCCCCCAGCTGGCTTTCATGCTTAAGGTAGGACTAGAACTCAGAGTCACTTGATGATTGGCCCAAAGTCGCCTAGCAAGCTTTCATGGCTAAAGTGAGACTAGAAGTCACAGTCTCCCGGTTTCTAGTCTGGTGCCTTAACCACTAAACCAAACTGTCTCTCAAAATAAGTTAATTATTAATAAATATTTATAACTAAATAATAATAATTAAAATCAAATAATAATATATAATACACAATAAGTATTAATAATAATTTATCTCCAACCTGGTCCTTCAGGTCTTCTAGTGGTGTCCCCATTATTGTTTTGAGTCCCTCTACTTTTGCTGCTGGTCACTTACTTCTTCTCTTTCCTTCTACCTTTCTTCCTTTCCCAGCATCAGAGCTTTCTCTGATCAATTATCAAGTAGGATAATTACCAAGTAGGATAATTTCAGCCTGGTCACATGTGCTTTGCATAAGAATTCTGGGTTGGTTTATTTGATGATGCATTATTTATTTATTTTATTTATCTAATCTAATTTTTATACCGCCCTTCTCCCGAAGGACTCAGGGCGGTGTACAGCCAAGAATAAAACAAACACATACATAAAATTTAAAATCCATTTAAAAACATATTAAATAATTTGGCCCCGACATCCTTAAAAACAAAACAACCATTAAAATTCATGTTTAGGCCAGCCCAGCTTGTTGGAACAATAACATCTTGAGAGCACGGCAAAAGGTGCGTAGGTCAGGGATCATCCGTATCTCCGGCGGCAAATCATTCCAGAGAGCGGATCCCCCCACAGAGAAGGCTCTCCCCCCGGGGGTCACCAGTCGACATTGTTTGACCGACGGCACCCTGAGGAGTCCCTCTCTGTGGGAGCGTATTGGCTGGTGGGAGGCATTGGTTTTTGTTCTTGTTTATCCTTGGACATCTCAGGAATCTTTTCCAACACCCAATTTCAAAGGCATCAATAAGGAAAGAAGGAAGGAAAGAAAGAAAAGAAAGAAAAAGAGGAAGAGGAGGGAGGGAGGGTGGGAGGGAGGGAAAGAAAGAAAGAAAGAAAGAAAGGAAAAGAAAAGAGAAAAAGAACAAAAAGTGAGAACAAAAAAAAGAAGGGAGGTCGGGAGGGAGACCCCTCTCCAAAACCCAGCCTTAAATATGATGGTATAAAATTGGTGTTGCTACATCTACAAACTGGCTCTGTTGCATCACAATTATAGAGAGAATCTGGGGGGGGGGAAAGGACTGTAAACTGGGTTTCTAACTATATACCAGGTTGTGATTAGGAATTTGAAAATGTTGAGATTTGGTTTAGAAATATGTTTCAGAGTGCCCGGCAGCTCTCACGCTCTCTGAAGCACTTTTACCGATGATCAAATCAAAATTGGCCTTTCGGAAGATCTGATTGTGAGGTCTAGATCAGGGGTCCCCAACGCTTGGTCCGTGGCCCGGTACTGGGCTGCGGCATGCCAGAAACCAGGCTGCGCAAACTAAACGAAGTCCCATCCATGAGACACAGGCTGCCTGTGAAACCACACCCCCTCCGGTCCATGGAAAAACCTCTCTCCATCCCTGGTGCCCAAAAGTTGAGGGACACCGGTCTAGATGACATTCATTACTGTTCAAGTGTCTAAGTTCTTAAGTGGTATTATCCGTAGAAAGTTCATTAAAAAAAGCTAGCAGCCAGTCTAGCATTTCTTGAATGACGGTGAGTTTGCTTTTCAATGGACCGAAAGAAAAAATGATTCTAATTTCCGTATTTCTTAGGGCAGGAACAGAAGCAGAAGGAAGCTGAGCTACATCACCAGCAGCTCTCTCTACAAATGGGAGGAAGCAATGACTTTACCACTCTCCTGAATATCTTTGAGCAATGCAAAGCAAGGTAGCCGGACAGTCTTCAGAGAATAAGCTGAATGCAAAACTGGGTCCAGGAATATTTAGTCCTGGGAAGACACTCAAGGCTGTTTGGCAGCAAAGTCCTGTAGATGTGTAAAACAAGGGTATCCAACTTTGAGAACTTTGAGACCGGTGGACTTCAACTCCCAGAATTCCTCAGGGCTGAGGAATTCTGGGAGATGAAGTCCACCGGTCTCAAAGTTCCCAAGTTTAGACACTCTTGCTCTAGATCTTTAAGAAAATCTGTTGATAGCAAAAAGGGCGGAGGTAGAGATGGGGGACACATATCTGCTTATCGGGAAAATTATATCAGTCAATGTTTGTCAAACTTAGGAACTTTAAGGTGTGTGGACTTCATCTCCCAGAATTCTCTAGCCCGGTGAATTTCCACACTCAGAATTCCCCAGCCAGCCTGCTTTAAGAAGGGTAGATTTCCACTTCCCAGCCAGCATCTTTTGAGATATGTTGAGTTCCATCAGTATATTTTAGCCACATGGGTGGACTTCCTATCCCAGAATTCCCCAGCCAGCACGACTGATGGGAATTCTGGGAATTGAAGTCTTCACCTCTGAAAACTGCTAAGTTTGTATAAACACGGTGGAAAGCTGGTAGTAGAGGATTTTTCTTGGGGATATATGATAGTGGGAAATTTGCCCCCCAAAAGTGGAAATCTGGATGAGCTGGAAGTTGTAACTATACGCTTTGTCCAAATTGTCATGGCACACCATTGTTAAGCAACAGGTCATTAATATTTTCAAGTGCCTTGAAAGCTCAGATATATGAGAATGACAATGCAGAAATATGAATGAAAATTCAGATATATGAATGAGGCAGAGGACAAAATAGGAATGTCTCCAAACAATAATAAGAATGCATGGATATTTGGAATATTTCAAGGTCAAATGTTTTGAGGGGAATAAAAAGAACCATTATAGCTTTCTCTTGAAAAAAATATTTAAACAACTGTTATAGATTCCACCTTAATAAATTCATTAAGTAATGAATACTGGAGTTTTTGTATTCGGCATCCAAGATTTTGAATACTAATTTCTTACTTTCTGGACAATAAACTAAGCCAATCATTGTAAATCTTTACTTCTGGGTTTTATTTTGCTATTGAGGGCATAATCATATATTTTAAAATACATATTTTTTTTCACAAAATGGCCAAACCTTCCCAGAAATGTCCTGAGTTTGCAAATGAGGACATCAAAATACGCCTCAAGAGAATGGGCCACCGTAAGAATAAGCCACTTCATGTGATTTAAACCTTTTTAATACATTCGTATCAGTGGTGGGTTTCAAATTTTTTTACTACTGGTTCTGTGGGCGTGGCTTGGGCATGGTGTGGCTTGGTGGGCGTGGCAGCGGAAGGTTACTGCAAAATCCCCATTTCCTTCCAATCAGGTGGGACTCGGGAGGCAGAGAATAGATGGGGACGGGGCCAGTCAGAATGTTTACTACCGGTTCTCCAAACTACTCAAAATTTCCGCTTCCGGTTCTCCAGAACTGGTCAGAACCTGCTGAAACCCACCTCTGATTCATATTTAATTTGAGAGTTTTTAATTTGAGATGTTGATATTGGTTTGGCGCGGGGTGAAATGTAAAATTTGTTACTACCAGTTCTGTGGGCGTGGCTTGGGGGTGGTAATGTGACTGAGTGGGCGTGGCCAACTTTTTTTTCTTCTAATGCTTTGAAAAGCCTCTGCAGATCAGGAAACTCAGCTGGGATCGTCAGAGACTTTTCAAAGCATTTTTTTACCACCTCTTTGGCCAACAGGTTGCAGAAAAAAATCCCAGCTGAGCCGTGCGATCATCAGAGGCTTCTTTTTTTTACTTTTAAAAGCATTTTTTCGTCGGAAGAGGTTGTAGAAAAAATGCTTTTAAAAGTTAAAAAAAAAAGCCTCTGATGATCCTGCGGCTCAGCTGGGCATGGTGGGGGGGCGCAGGGATTTTTGCTACCGGTTCTCCGAACCACCTGCTGCCATCGCTACCGGATTGGGTGATCCAATCCGAACCGGAAGCATTTCACCCCTGGTTTGGCGCCTGCTAGCTCTTCACCACTATGTCTTGTCTAAAACAGTCTGCTCCTTTTGGGCTCAGGGCTACAGCAAAATGCAAATGATGCATTTTCTACTGGGTGGGAAACAGTATAATTTGACTTCTTTTCCTGTCTTGATGCTTTTTCTCCAGCGAGTCTCCTTCGGTTTGGTGTCAAGAAAATTGGGTCCACTGGAGAGCTGTGAAGCTGGCATTCAGTGTAGAAAGGCAGCTCCGTGAAATCATCAACAGGCTGAAACAGGTAAATCAAAACTTGCCGATGGATCTTGGATCATTTCTTGCTTGCTTTGATGTTCTATCAATTCTGAGACCATCTCATGCCGTTGGAGATTTATCTGTCCATCTGTTCCTTCTAAGATCATCTGAGGTCATCAATCTATATCTGTCTGTCTGTCTATCATCTACCTACCTACTATCTATCTATCTATCTATCTATCTATCTATCTATCTATCTATCTATCATTATCTATCTATACCTACCTACCTACCTACCTCTCTCTCTCTCTCTCTCTCTCTCTCTCTCCCTCCCCCTACCTACCTACCTACCTACCTAATCTGTTTCCCCCCAAATAAGACATCCCCTGATAATAAGCCCAATCGGGCTTTTGAGTGCATGACAATAAGGCCAAGCGCTTATTTCAGGGTTCAAAAAAATATAAGACAGGGTCTTATTTTTTTTACTTTTTTAAATTTGATTTATATGCCGTCCTTCTCCGGAGACTCAGGGCGGCTTACAATGCGCTAAGCAATAGCCTTCATGCTTTTGTATATTTATACAAAGTCAGCTTATTGCCCCCACAAACCGGGTCCTCATTTTACCCACCTTAGAAAGGATAGAAGGCTGAGTCAACCTTGAGCCTTGGTGATATTTGAACCTGCAATAATTGCAGGCAGCTGATGTTAATAACAGGGTGCTTTAGACCACTGTACTATCCAAGGCTGTACATTTTGGGGGAAACATGGTACCTATCATCTATCTTGTCTGTCTATCTATCTATCTAATCTATCATTATCATCTATCTATCATCCATCCATCCCTCTATCTCTATCCACTGTATGCATATATGTATGTATGTATGTATGTATGTATGTATGCATGCATCTAAGATAAGATAGATCAATAGATCAATAGATCGATCGAAAGATGGATCCATCCGATCCATCCAGCTATGTATCATCTGTCTACTTATCTCTGTCTGTCTGTCTGTCTGTCTCTCTCTCTGTAGCTTGCTAGCTATCATCACCTGTCCATCCATTCCTTCTCTATTTCCCAATCTGATATTAACGTTCATCTTCTGAGATCTCCATCAATCTGTCATCTTTTGTGTACCTGACATCATCTATGAATCGATTGGCTCTGTCTGTTTTATTATTCACCACAATCCAGTTTACAGTAGCTAGCCCTCAATGTACAGCCATTCATTTAGTAGCCCTTGGAAGTTACATCAGCACTGAAAAAAATGACATCACCAGTCCTCGTCCTTATGACTGTTGCAGCCTCTCCATGGTCACGTGATCAGAATTCAGGTGCTTGGCAACTGGCATGTATTCATGACGGTGGTAGCGTCCCAGGGTCATGTGATTGCCATTTGCAACTTTCCCGGCCGGCTTCTGACGAGCAGTGGGGGAAGCCGGATTCACTTAACAACCACATTTTCACTTAAACAACTGCAATGATATGCTTAGTAACCGGGCAAAAATTGTTGCTAATTCAGATGTAACTCACTTAACAACTGCCTTTCTTGATATTGGAAATTCTGGTCCCAATTCTGATCATAAATTGAGGATTACCTATAATATTTTTTTTTAAAAAGTCCATAGTAAAGAATATACTAAAATTAAAATAATCGTCATGATTTTTATAAAATGGCACTCAAAAAAGGAAAAAAAAATAAAGCAAAAGGCCTAAAAGGAGCCTGAGTGGCGTAGCAGGCTAATGCCTCCTATTAAGGCAGCATTTAACATCCAGCTGCCTGCAATTACTGCGAGTTCGAATCTCACCAGGCTCAAGGTTGACTCAGCCTTCCATCCTTTCTAAGGTGGGTAAAATGAGGACCCGGTTTGTGGGGGCAATAAGCTGACTTTGTATAAAATATACAAAAGTATGAAGGCTATTGCTTAACACATTGTAAGCCGCCCTGAGTCTCCGGAGAAGGGCGGCATATAAATATAAATAAAAATAAACAAAATAAATAAACAAAATACGTTTTCTTTAACCCCAATAAAAAGAACATTTCTCTGTGGGATTTTGTTCTCCAGCTGCCAGACTTTCTAAAAGAAGACTTTGACGGTTCCCGAAACGAGATCCTAAGGAGGTGTCTTTGCGCAGGTTATTTTGCCAACGTGGCCCGGAGGTAAGGCCTTCCATATGGGGAGGGATGGAGGGGGATGAAGTCACCGAAGGGCAGACAACGATGCCCAAAACATGCAGCCTTTGGAATCATAATTTTTGCTGCAGAGTTGCAAGGAGCTTTTGAAATTTCCCCCAATTGGAGTCCTTGGGGAATTTGGGGAAACATCCTGGCATTGGGGCAAAGCAAATTCATCTTCCTCCCCTTTTCATCATCATCATCTCCTTTTTAATGACCCCCTAATCCCTTGCGGGGTGGAGTCTGGGCAACTGAATGGAACTAGCAGAGTGTTTACTGGCCGGATGCCCTTCCTGTCGCCAATGCAGTGTTTTGTTCAGCAGATGTGCCCAGAGAGAGAGAAATATCTGCCTCTACCTAGGATCAAACTCACAGCCTCCTGATTGTGAGGCGAGAGCTCCACCTCTAGGCCACCGCACCACTCCCCTCTTCCTCCCCTTTTCTTTGGCTTTAATTCCAGGTCTTCAGGGAAGTCTTTTCGCACCATGGACGGCCACGGCAGCGTGGCCTATATTCATCCATCATCTGCTGTAAGTCTCCTCTTCTGGTTAATTATTGTTGGGTGGCGGAGTTTTTGCTCTAAAGACCTGGTGGGAAACGTTTCCTGAGTTTAATCTTTGCATTTCTGACTTCCCTGAGTCTGTAGTTCAGTTGCTCGGGGTTCGGGGTTCGGGCTAAGAGTAGAGCACTGGCATCATTCTGCAACAAGATATTGCAGTGCCATTGGTTCTTCTAATACAGGGTTGGGGAACGATGGTCCCTTTATGATTTGTAGACTTCAACTCCCAGAATTCCTGAGCCAGCATGGGAATTCTGGGAGTTGAAGTCCACAAGTCATAAAGGGACCATTGTTCCCCAATTCTGTTCTGCTAAGAACATTCCTGTTCCGGGGTCCCCAAGTTGGCTCCCTCCAAGTGGGTTGTCCACAGAAGAAGGAAGCCCTTTCAGATGTTGGTCAGGGGCTGGGCTAGAAGACCTTCAAGGTACCTTCCAACCCAATTGTTCTATGTTCTACCTGAATCCCTGGACCCTTTTTAGCTCTATGATCAGGAAGACCAGCTGGATTGGATCCTCTTCCATGATGTTGTGGTGACCTCCAAGATTTACTTAAGGACAGTGTGTCCAATTCGCTATGCCTGGGTACAGGATCTGCTTCCTCGGCTTCACCAGATCGACGCTTACGAGCTGAGCAGCATGGCCCGGGAGAACATGACAGAGGAGGAAATGGCTAATTGGAGGAGGAAGGAAGACCTCAAAAGACAGAACGGTGAGCTTCAAAGTGGTGGGACGTTCAGTGGTGGGTCATCCATGTCTAGGTTAGGTGTTGAGACAGGAGGTGTCAGACCTCCCCCGACTTGATCCCTTAGCTAAGAAAGACCCTCGACTCCATTGGAAGTGAAAGGTATATTTCTACTAAAAGCCAAGTGGATTGCAGTATAGCAAAGCCAGAACTGAAGTTCGCGTGCCAAAGTTTGCCAGTTAAATTTTCCCATCCAGTTCCTCTTCTTCCTTGGTCCCTTATCATCCAATTATACTGGGAAAAAATTGTTTTGGGAAATCTGTTCAACGGCAGGCTGCTTGGTGAGCCGTTGCATTCCATTCCCAGAGCTTTGATCTTGAGACGGTGTCTCTGGAAGGTACGATGAGTTGGTAGCCATCTGTTGTGACCGAGGCCCAAGTAATTATTACCAGACAGAATCAATCCTAAACAAACATATTTTATTAGAATAGTTGAGAATTACTTAGTTCAAATTAAGTCCAAAACAAATTCTTCATAAACAGTCCTTCGGCCTTATCACCAACCTTTGTCTTCTTTGGCACCCTGCCAAAGGCTTTTCTTGGCAAAAGTTCAGAAGCAAGAGGCACTGACAAGAAACAAATGTAGCAATGTTGCTTTCTTACAAAGATCCCAAGAGCCGTTGCTGCTCTTTTAAGCCTTCTGAGAGGAGCCAATCAACTCCTGGCCTTACTCCCGAGTTGTCCTTTTTGCTTAGCTGCTCTTGCCTTCTGGCAGCTCTTCGCATGCGTGCACTAGGGACAGGCTCCTCCTGTTCCTCTGCCTCTCTGCTATCCACCTCTGGAGGCTCTGGAGTCCGCGCATCGCTCCCAGATGGCCCTGGCCCCAACTCTGCCTCTGACGCAGAGCCCTCGTCTAAGCCTTCCCCAGACTCCAGGACCGGCCCATTGTCCTCCCCAGCCTCCTCACTGTCCGACTCTGCTGTCAGTTCTGCAGGCTGCTGGCGGACCACAACACCGTCTTCCCCCCTCCCGTCCAGCTTCCTCCCCTGTACATAGTGAATGCGAAGCTTAAGCATATGATGGCGGCTCTGATAGGAGGAGATGATGAATGATTTTAGACGGGAGTCCTCCTGCTCTTTCATCATTTTGAATTCTAGTCTTTTGTCTTCAGAAAAGGCATCAGGTGAACCTGCCAGGAAGATGGAGAAACGGAACGACGAGCAGTCGATCCAAGATGCTCGCGCTCGGTACCTGGAGAGGAAGCAGCAAAGGATGCAAGGATCCAGCAATTCTGCTAAAGACTCCAGCTAGGACTGTCAACACTGCAGTCATTGCCATCAATCTGATTCTTATTGGGATCGTTCGCATTTTGGACAAGGGTGTACATGGTTGGTCCTAACCGGGAGGAAAAGTAGAAGATCCAGGACCCACAAAAGTTTGAAAAATCACTTTATCCCTGTAGGGGAATAAATACGATCTGGCATATAATGACAATCAGTCATCATTGGGCACACTGAGAATATATCTGCTGAACAAAACTCCGCCTTGGCGACAAGAAAGGCATCCGGCCATTAAAACACTCTGCTTGCTCCATTCTCCACCCCGCAAGGGATTATGGGGTCGTTAAAATGAAGATGATATAATGACAGTTAGTAGAAATGAAGCAGCCTCGAGGGCGGTCGCTGTTAGTCGGAGTTTGTGAGAATTTCTTACTGGGGCCATCGTCCCTTGCAGGTTCCATTTTAGGGATCAGTATTACACCTTACATTCTAGGTTGGTTGCTAAGAGGCAGGTGAGGCTGTTTGGATTGCACTGGTCCCAAACTCCAGTGTACCAATAAAGAAGAATATTTGTAGCTCGGGGTTGAAAGGAGGGGTCCTTGGTGCTCTCTGAGCTTGCTTGTTTTCTTGCAGACGTTTCATTACCCAACTAGGTAACATCATCAGTGATAGTAAGGAGTGGTGTTTGCTGTCAGTTTATATTCTGGTGTCTTGCCTGTCTGGGTGAGTGGAGGCTGATGTAGAGATTCTTGGGTTGGGCTGTTTACTGACCTTGAATCAAGAAACTCTCAAAGAGCCATCAGTAATTAACCCAACCCAAGAATCTCTAAAACTGCCCCTTACCCACACAGAAAAGCAAGACACCAGAATATAAACTGACAGCAAACACCACTCCTTACTAGCACTGATGACATTACCTAGTTGGGTAATGAAATGTCTACAAGAAAATAAACAAGCTCAGAGAGCACCAGGGACCCCTCAAACACGTGTTTCTGAAGTCATGTCTGAACTATAGGTAGTCCTCGAATTATGACCGTAATTCATCCCGCCCATCATGGTCGTAACTGCGACGATCATAAAGCAGGATCGATTTTATGACTGTTTTTGTGGCGGTCGTTAAGCAAACCAGTGGTTTGCTATGAGCCAGTTTTGCTCCAAAACTAAGTAAATTTGGTCAAAACCGTCGTAAAACGCAGCTATGTGGCATCAGAATGTTTGCAAATAGCCATAAATGTGACTTATTGCCGGGCGCCTGAATTAATGACTACATGACAGCAGAGGGCACATCTGTCAGAATTTCGAATCAAGGTTGCAAATATACTCCCAGGGAGTTTTGTCATAAGAGCCTTGGTGGAGCAGCGGACTAAAGCGCTGTTAAATAGCACTTAGCTGCCAGCTGCCTGCAATTACTGTGAGTTCGAATCTCACCAGGCTCAAGATTGACTCAGCCTTCCATCCTTCCGAGGTAGGTAAAATGAGGACCCGGATTGTGGGGGCAATAAGCTGACTTTGTATAAAAAAGAACACCACTTGGGAGGGCCAAAAGCCCTACTAAGCAGGTATATACAAAAGTATGAAGGCTATTGCTTAACGCATTGTAAGCCGCCCTGAGTCTCCGGACAAGGGCGGCATATAAATCGAACCAATAAATAAATAAATAAACTTCAAATGGTCACCAAACAACCGGTCATACAGGGGACTATCCAGTGGTGGGTTTCAACATTTTTTACTACCGGTTCTGTGGGTGTGTGCTTGGTGGGCGTGGCAGGGGAAGGATACTGCAAAATCCCCATTCCCACCTCACTCCAGGGGAAGGATACTGCAAAATCCCCATTCCCACCCCACTCCAGGGGAAGGATATTGCAAAATTCCCATTCTCTCCCCACTCCAGGGGAAGGATATTGCAAAATCCCCATTTCCTCCTGATCAGCTGGGACTCCGGAGGCAGAGAAGAGATGGGGGCAGGGCCAGTCAGAATTTTTACTACCAGTTCTCCGAACTACTCAAAATTTCCGCTACCGATTCTTTAGAACTGGTCAGAATCTGCTGAAACCCACCTCTGGGATTATCTGTATAAATCCAAATTAGTTTATCTTCACTTGTCCCTGGGGTCCCTTGCGATGTATCCAGAGGTGGGCTGCTGATGGTTCAGACCGCTTAGAGCGAACCGGTAGTTCCGACCACCGGCTGGGCCCGCCCACCCCCTATCCCGTCCACCCCCTATCCCGTCCACCCCCTATCCCGTCCTATATATCTCACTCTCTGGCTCGCTCGATCCACCCACGCAGCCCAGCTGATTTCAGCTCCTTGCCCGCTCTACTCACCGCAGCTGCCCGAGATAGTGTGCTGGAAGCCACATGCAAGCTCACATTTTCGGTTCTGCACTAGGCAAACCGGTTGTTAAATTATGCGAAGCCCCTCTATATGTATATCCCATGAATTGCAGTAGCAGGAAAATTAATTACACGCAACTAAGGTACAGTTAAAAAGCTAGTTTGCAGTTCTGCTGAAATCAGTAGCAAACTGATGAGAATTTTTGATGCTTGACTATTAGGGCATCATCGTAATAAATCTTGATTCTTTCTCTTCCCCAAATTGTGGAGTTGGGGGGGGGGGAGAGAATCCTGAAATGAATATATTTAACTTTTTGGAGATCTTGTTTCTTGTTTTCATGTACAGCCGTTGATTTTTCTTTTCCTCTGGCTGGCTGCAATTTGAATTTAGCGTTATCGCCTCAGAATTATTTGGGTAAGTTACCTTTTCAAACGGGAGCTTTTATTGTATAGGTTTCTTGTTTCATATTACCGAGCTATATTGTGTGCGTGTAATATCTTCTGCAGCAGCTGCCTTTGGTTTGTAAAATATGGGAATAAATTTTTGTACTCTTGCTATAAATCTCCGTTGGCTCAAATTGCATTCCTGAGCATATTGTCTCTGTCTGTTGGAGAACGCCAGCCAAGAACGAGCATCCGTCTCGGGTGACTGCTCTGTTCTTTTTTGTGGAAGGAATATTTAATTTATTTATCAAATGCATCTCTAGGCCTGTCACAATCCAAACAATTCTTAGCGGATTACACAGGGAGGGAAAAATGCAAAATGAAATATACCTGGGACCTAAAATAAAAACTTGCGACGGCAGCGCAACAATGCAAGGGAAAAAGAACAGAGGAAGAGGACAACATCGAATTTTAAAAAATGAGAACTTTCAAAAATCTGGAAAAAATCCATCTGACCGGTACCATTTTTTCTACACATAGTCCTTGACTTACAACAGTTCATTTAGGGACTGTTCAAAGTTACAGCAGCACTGAAAAAAGGGACTTATGACCATTTTTCACACTTATGACCATGGTCATGTGATCCAATTTCGGATCCTTGGCAACTGACTCAGACTTATGACGGTTGCAATGTCCCGAGGTCACGTGATTTATTTATTATTTATTTATTGGTTCGATTTATATGCCGCCCTTCTCCGGAGACTCAGGGTGGCTTACAATGGTTTAAGCAATAGCCTTCATACTTTTGTATATACCTGCTTAGTAGGGCTTTCGGCCCCCCCAAGTGGTGTTCTTTTTTATACAAAGTCAGCTTATTGCCCCCACAATCTGGGTCCTCATTTTACCTACCTCAGAAGGATGGAAGGCTGAGTCAACCTTGAGCCTGGTGAGATTTGAACTCGCAGTAATTGCAGGCAGCTGCAATTTAACAGCACTTTAGTCTGCTGCGCCACCAAGGCTCTAGGTGATCCCCTTTTGCAACCTTCTGACAAGCAAAGTCAACGAGGAAGCCAGATTCACTTAACCGTGTTATTTACATAAGAACTGCGATGATTCACTTAACAACTGGCGGGAAAGGTCATAAAATGGAGCAAACCCTCTAAACAAATGTCTCGCACAGCAACATAAATTTTGGGATCGATCGTGGTCGTAAGCTGAGGTAAGTTAATACCTGGACTGTATTAACCCTGTACATACACTTGACCAAATAGAAATGTGGTTGGCTTGTATTGTGTGAAGTCAGCCAGCATGGTCCTCGACTTACAACTGGTTGCTTAGTGACTGTTCGAAGTTACGACAGACTTCTCTAAGGCTACTTACGACCTACAGTAATCAAAGGAGGAGCTTCTATTGTGCTGTGATGACGATCAAGTGTTTTTGACCTCTTCCACTCTGGACACCATGGAGGAAATTATTATTATTATATTTTTTTCTCTCCACTTTTTCTTTCGATCCATCAAGTCAAATTTGGGAAAATGCGGTATGTCAGCGTTCCAAATAATGCACCCATTGAAAGCAGAACTCCAAGGCAGGTAGATTTCTCAATGAACAATTGATTGGATACATCATATTGGCACAACTGGTGAAAACCAACTCTGAAAGTTCCCGCGGTTTTCACCTAATTAAAAAACAAAAGTTCCCTCTTCCTCCCAGTCATCGGTCACATTGTCCAATAGTGGTGCTGGCAGGTTGCCTGGTTACGCCACTCCTCCTCTTCTCAGCCACGCGTTGGAATGACCTTGGTTCCCACAAGAAAACTTTTTATTTTGACAGCAAAGCTGAGCTATCTGATTTTCCTCCTCCCTTTCTCCCCCTCTGCCATGAAGCCTCAAAGATGACCTCAGCCAGGCTCCTTTCAGAGTTGACACGGTATCTAATACTCCTGCCTCCTATTCTGCCCAACAACAACCGTATCACATATATTGGGCCGAGAGAAAGTGATTTCAGGAAGAGGCATAATGAGCAAAGAAACACCCAAATAGTCTAATTGTGTGTACCCAGTGAGAATGGATGTTCACTGTTTCTTACACAAATAAGAGGTTGGGAGAGGATGAACAAAATACAGGCAGTCCTCGACTTACAAAAGTTCATTTAGTGACCATTCAGAGTTACAACAGCAGTGAAAAAAAAGTGACTTATGACCGTTTTTCACACTTAATGACCGTTGCAGCATCCCCATGATCATGTGATCAAAATTTGGATCTTGGGCAACTGACTCATATTTATGACCTTTGCGGTATCCCGGGGGTCATATCATCTCCTGTTGCGGCCTTCTGACAAGCCAATGGGGAAACCAGATTCACAATCATATTGTTAATTTAACAAGTGCAGTGATTCACTAGTCTTAACCGACGAGACAAGAAAACTTGTAAAATGGGGCAAAACTCACTTAACAAATTTCTCACTTGGCAACCTAAATTTTGGGCTCAATTGTGGTCGCGAGTCGAGGACTACCTGTATAGGAAGGTGCTATTGCTATAGGGGTGAGAAGGGGATTTTCATATATAATTACTTTGTTCTATTGTGACTTTTTAAGGGACGCGGTGGCTCTGTGGCTAAGACGCTGAGCTTGTCGATCGAAAGGTCGGCAGTTCGGCGGTTCAAATCCCTGGCACCGCGTAACGGGATGAGCTCCCGTTACTTGTCCCAGCTTCTGCCAACCTAGCAGTTCGAAAGCATGTAAAAAATGCAAGTAGAAAAATAGGGACCACCTTTGATGGGAAGATAACAGCATTCTGTGCGCCTTTGGTGTTGAGTCATGCCAGCCACATGACCACGGAGACGTCTTTGGACAACGTTGGCTCTTCGGCTTAGAAACGGAGATGAGCACCGCCCCCTAGAGTCGGGAACAACTAGCACATATGTGCGATGGGAACCTTTACTTTTGCCTTTATTGTGACTTTAGTTTCTCTTCTGCCCCAACATCTAAATTTAGATTGTGGTTTCTACAAAGCCTGGGCCTGGACCTTTCTGTTTTGCAATGTTGTAAAGTGCTTTATATATTGATCGTGCTATTATTAATATTGCACGATCATCCTTTGGCCCAGGGAGATAGAGAAAAAAATGCAACCAGCCAAATTCTACTTGGGAATGGCAGGAATAATCGCGTAGCCCTTGACTTATGACTACAAATGGGACCAGAATTACTGTTGCTAAGCAAGGCAGTCTTTAAGTGAGTCACGCCTGATTTTATGACCTGTTTTTGCTAGTTAGGCAAATCCCTGCTGATATTAAATGAATGTGGTCATTAAGCAAATCTGGTTTCCTCCACTGCTTGTCAACAACTGGCTGGGAAGGTCAGAAATGGCAATCCCTTTGCCAGGTAAAGGTAAAGGTTCCCCTTGCACATATTTGCTAGTCGTTCCTGACTCTAGGGGGCGGTGCTCATCTCTGTTTCAAAGCCGAAGAGCCAGCACTGTCCAAAGACGTCTCCGTGGTCATGTGGCTGGTGTGACTCAACGCCAAAGGCGCACAGAACACTGTTCCCTTCCCACCAAAGGTGGCCCCTATTTTTCTACTTGCATTTTTTACCTGCTTTCAAACTGCTAGGTTGGCAGAAGCTGGGACAAGACACGGGAGCTCAGTCCGTTACATGCGGCACTAGGGATTCGAACCGCTGAACTGCCGACCTTTCGGATCGACAAGCTCAGCATCTTACCCATTGAGCCACTGCGTCCCTTTACCAAGGAGGCTGCAATTGTCATAAATATACATGCCAGTTGCCTAGTGTCCAAATTTTGGATGCTGCAACCATTGTGTGAGAACCAGCCACCAATCCCGTTTTTCAGTGTCGTAACTCTGAATGTCTCTATAAACGAATGGTTGTAAAGTCAAGGTTTACCTGCAGTACAGGTAGTCCTCGACTAACAACCGTTCATTTAATGACCGTTCAAAGTTACAATGGCACTGAGAAATGTGATTTATGACCATTTTTCACACTTATTTTTTAATATTTTTTTTAAATTTTAAATACAAATAATGCAAACATACTACATATCAGTGGTGAGTTCCTTCCGGTTTGGCCGATTCTCCCGAGCCGGTAGCGGTGACGATATGATGTCACCGAACCGGTTCTGCCCCCCCCCCCTTATTCTTACCTTTTATTTGGCCCCACCCCCAATCTATTGCTGCCTCCTGAGTCCCAGCTGATGGCTAGAGGGAAAAAACCTGTTTAAACTCTTGCTGCTGGGCTTCAAAGGGCCGCCCTACAGCTGATCAGTGTTAAAAGAAAACAAATGTGTAGACCAGTGCCTGCAAAAATACCGGAGTAGATCAGTGCCTGCAAAAATACC
>WNWU01000013.1:22900943-22941799 GCA_012654045.1 Ptyas mucosa
GGTCATTTAAAATGGTCAGCCAAGCCCCTGGTCATTGAAGGTGGTCAATTTAAGGTGGTCATTCAAACCCCTATATTTTGTGCTCCATAAATGAATAAACTCGCTTCTCTGGTTGACTAGTAGGGTGGTGGGGGTGGATTGGAAGGGGCGGCCCGAGAAGTGAGTTTATTCATTTATGGCGCAAAATATGTTATCCATGCATGCCCAGTTGCCATTGTAAATAGGGAATTGGGGTAGGTGTCTGTGTGTGAACTTGAATGACCACCTTCAATGACCGGGAGTTTGACCACCTTCAGTTGACCACCTTCAATGACCAGGGGTTTGAATGATCGCCTTGAATTGACCATCTTGAATGACCCAGGGGTTTGAATGGATTTGAAAGAATATCCTTGTCTTTCTTCTCTAATTAATTCAAATTAGGCTTAAATTACTCCCATTTGCAGGCACTTCCCCCCCTCTCCTTTTCTCTTCCTGATGAGTTGGGACAGGAGGATTAGAAATGTGTGTACATGTCATTTTTTCTGCCTGCCTTGTATGATGGCATTTTGGATCATGGCTCTGCTCTGGCAAAAGAAGCAATAATAGGGGAGGTTGACAGTATGAGGGTTTAACTGTTGTTTTTCAATGGGAGAACTAAAATGGCTTTCTTGGCTTAGGGAGGGAAGCCTGTTTGGGCACTCTGGGTGTTCGTGCACATACTTGAATGAACCTGGCTTGATTTCCTGATATCTCCATTTAATCCTGCCTATGCTGGCTTCCTCTCTCACTGGGCCTTGACTTTCAACAGGTGTACAGGATGGTAGGTGAAGGTAGGCAGGCTCCTGGTTTCCTTCTCCCAATTTTGGGTTTCTATGTGAGTTGGAGTGGGGAAGGGTCCCTATGGGAAAAGAAGAGGGTATTTATTATGAGTTAAAGTGGCCGGAGAAAATTGTGGGAAGAGGAAGGTTTCAGGTTAATGGCCTTTAATTTGGAAGGAGCTAAGATGAAAAGGAAAGAGGTTAGATTCAAATGTGTGTGTGGTATCCTGGGTGCAGATTGGAGCAGGTGTGGTGGCTGAAACTTAGGGAAGTAATTCAGAAAGGTTGGCATCATTACGAAGGTGGATGGGTGTGAGTAGTTTAGCAGAAATCTAAGACAAAAGAGTAACTGGGGAGTTCACTTCCTTATTTCTCCTTGGCAAAGGAGCCAAGGATAGTTCTGCAGGCGACTTGTGAAGGCTGGCGGTCTCTGTACAACCCGGCTTGATGCCTGGAGATCTGGAGGGAGCAAATTAATGAAACTGTTTGTTAATGTGGGACTGAGTTGAACTGGCAGAATTAGCAGAAAACAGGGGGAGAGGTGTGAGTTGCCACTGGATGGGAGACAGGTAGATAGGCTTGTATAACAGGTTAGCTAAGAGCGGTAATTAGGAATCGGAGATAAACATGGATGATCCAACCGAGAGAGGTTTATTTTTAGTTATCGGGCATCTCTGTTTATGTTTTCAGTATATAAGAGATTTTTCATCCCTTGGTTCATTAAGACTGAATCTGATGAGGGATAATAGTGGGATTGGCAATGAAGGATAGGATGGTTGTGAGTTTGGGAGGGGGGGGGATAGCATTAATGTGAAAACTGGAGCAGGTTGAAAATTATTTGTAATCTTTGGAATTCAGAAAGTGGGTAGGCAGCAGTAACTCAAACTTAAGAAGTCGATGGAGTATTGTTAGAGTTTAAAAAGCTCAGATATTGTGGCATCTGCTCATTTTGAGATTTGAGTGGGGGGGAAGGGATGCTTAATCCTTTGCAGCATTTGGACTGTAGAAATGCAATTGATAGCAGTTAGCTTAGGTTTTTAAGTGTAAGGGGATACATTGACAATTCCTTTTGAGTGAGGTTTTGAAGATTCATTAATATTGCTTGTCTTTATGAATGCAGTACAAGAAATGTAATGAAGGGAACAGATGCAGTTGTGTTCTCCATATGTCCCAGAAATAATTCCAAGAGTTTCCAAAGTATTGTAGGGGGGGAGGGGGAAACACCCTAGCTGTTCTAGACATGGACCCCTAACCGCAGGAGCAACCTATAGTACAGTAGTTAGAGGAAAACTTGCCTGCTTCTGCACATTTCCCAGTGTATGTTGCCAAGGATTATTTGTTTTTAGGAGCCAGTTGTTGACTTAACTCTTGAAAGAGATGTAGGTTTAACCTTCCATACTGTACTTTGATGCTTTCCTTCCACCTTTAAGAGCTGGGGCATCGCTTTTGCTTGGCTGTTCTGACTTCAGGGTACTCGTGTTCTGCTTTGTTCAGGAATGTGTCTGCAGGAAGATCCAAACCTTGTTTAACTGACTGCATGTGTGTAAGGCCAGGATTTAAGCACCTCCTGTACTGCCATCCCTATTGTTGCAACTTCAAGCGAATATCTAATCCTGAATATCTATCTAATCCTTGCTGCGTGGGCGGGATACAGCTCTTCCTCCAAAGCTGCCTGCTGGGAGACGCATCAAAGGGTAGGCGAGCAGGGGAAAGGGTTTCTAGATTCATTCGCCCGCAAAGCCGCCTTGTCTTTCAACAAAAAAATGAATCCTCAAGATTTGTCTTGAAGTTACAGACCTTTTCCCAAACAGGCATAGGGCTATTGGCTCGTTCTATACAGCTTGCTTAAAAAAAAAAACCAAAAACCTGTGAATTGCAGAATTGACTCTATACTTAAAGAGTCATTCTCTACTTCGGGTTTAAATGTATTTTTTTTAAAAAAAACAATAATGCTGTTTCTAACATGCTGTGCCATGAAGCACGGTGGGTGTAGGTTTCCTGGCTGCCTAGACTTTTATCAGCTGGTCTTGGAGGGAGCTTAGGCACTTCCTCTTGGAATACAATCATGTTGTACTTTACTTTCTGGAATGTTTGCTTTTATTGCAGTGATAAGAGTTTTAATAAAACCATCTGAGTCTCAGGATGGCAGTTCTGTATAGAACAGACTGTGGGTGTCCTTAACAAGAATATGCCCTTTGTGTGTTTCTTTGTCTCCACATAAACTTGGCATTCAGTCCGATGTCGGGGTTTTAAAAACATGACTCCAAAATACCCTCTTTATTCTTGCTGGGTAGGAAAAATTCTTCCTCTTTGCTATTCACTCTTACTCATTTTCTAAATAAATATCCTTCATTCAAGTGGAGAGAAAAAAACCCTGCAAAACTTCTCAGCTTTGAATACCACTTGTCTTACAGATGCTTATATGGCCCTGTTTATCAACCTGGGCAGCTTGAAGACGGGTGGACTTCAACTCCCAGAATTGCTGGCTGGGGAATTCTGAGAGTTGAAATCCACACACCTTCAAGCTGCCAAGGTTGAGAAACGCTGCTATCGGGAGTTAAAACCCAGTCGCATCTCTATTCAATTTATATAGCTGCCTATATACCACAGACTTCTGGGTGTCTCACAGACTTTCTGGATCTTTGAAATCTCCAGGTGCATTTCGGTTTGAAAGGAAAATCTATAAATTGCATTTTTCTAACCAAGACCCTTTATTTCATACTTGAGTGGATTTTGCTTAATGAGCTTGTAAAACACACTTTGTTTTCCAGAGCAGTTTTTTGTTTTGCTGGGTTTTGTTTTGGAAAAGAGTATATACAGTATTCATTTCTGGAAAATTCCTGTGTGATTTCTGCCAAAGTTGTTGCCAAGAAGTCTGCATAGAATGATAAAGCAAAATGTATGCATAGGAAATGTTGATGAGAGGCAGTGCTGCTCATACTGTATTATCGCACTTCTGTGTGTGGTTTTTTTTTTTTTTACTGGTGATTGGATTCCTCTAAAATAAGATAAAACACTGCATTCTTAATTTCAGTACTTAAAAAGGTTACTTGGTGTGAATCTTTCTGGAGCTGCTGATTTGCTTTAAAACATAATTACATTTATTTAGTATTAAACACCTGATTTACAAATATGGCTGTGTTTCTTTTTCTCAACAGAAAAAGTTCTGGACATCTCAGTGCTGAGACACCTGAGCCTTAAGCTCCCATTTATGTTATGGGAAAGTGTAGTTGCCCACAAAGTAACTTTGGTGTGCATGTATGAACACATTTGCATCTTGTACTTCCCAGTAACACAGGGTTCCCAAGTAATGTTCCCAACCAACAATTACCACCTCAGTTGCAACAAAATTGACACTTCTGTACAAACTTATGGTCATTTATTTGGAACTGTTATCAGTGTGACTTTGGGGTCATGCAAAACCATGAAAGAAAAACACAAAGGAACATAGCACCACTTCAAACCAACCACAACAATTAAAAGATGATCAAAAGTAATCCATATGGGGCCTCTCCAGTTAGGAAATCGACTCATTCAAACCCGGGTCCCAGAGGAAGAGCCAAGTCTTAACCAAAAGTCTGCAGGTTGGAGCCAACCATGTATCTTGTGTGTAGAGAGGGGAGATAATTTCTTTCTCTGAGATACGAAATACAGGGATGATGTGATGGGCTCCTCCTGAAAAAGTAGCTCTAACATCACAGAATCATGGACCAGTATCCTCTTCTCCGGGTCTTTGCAGCTTCTGGTTAATTTAGTTACTACCAATATAGCCAATGGAAAAATGTGGGGAGTTGCCATTTAGAACAATCTGGGGTTTCTCAGGGATTACTCAGGGTAGTCTACATATCCCAGAAGAGAGCTGTCGAAGCTCTGCATCGGTATTTTTCAACCTTCGCCACGTTAAGATGTGTGGACCTCAACTCCCAGAATTCCTCAGCCAGTGCTGCTGGTTGGGGACTTCTGGGGGTTGAAGTCCACACATCTTAAAGTGGTCCCCGTTGAAAAACACTGCTCTACACGAACTCTGGGGAGCATGGGAAAAAATTAACTTTCGGGTATCATGAGAAGTACAGATACTCCTCAACTTATGATCACAATTGAGCCCCAAATTTATGTTGCTAGATGAAACATTTGTTAAGTGAGTTTGCCCCATTTTACGACCTTTCTTGCCACAGTTCTTAAGTGAATCATTGCAGTTGTTAAGTTAGCTATGTGGTTAAGTGAATCTGGCTTCCCCATTCACGTTGCATGTCAGAAGGTCACAAAACAGGATCACGTGACACACCCACACGGGACACTACAACGGTCATAAATATGAACCACTTGCCAAGCATCTGAATTTTGATCACGTGACCATGGGGATGTTGCAATGGTTGTTAAAGTGTGAAAAACGATCAGTCACTTTTTTCAGTCGTACCTTTGAACGGTCACTAAATGAACTGTTGTTGAGGATTCCCTGTATTATTTCTCTGAGGAAGATAGACGGTTAGAAATAGGAAATATAAATAAATAAATCCAGGTATTGACATTCAAGGGGGAAAAGGGGGGGTGGGAATATAGGAAAAGCAAGGTGAAATTGTAATGGATAGAAATTCTTCGTGAATTCAATGTTTGATGACACCGAACAGATAAAATGAAGGAGTTGTTTGAAACATGGATGATTATTAACGTAGCTAACAGGACATACGTGAATTTGTTGTACCCTTTGTTGTACCCTCCAAATGTATTGGCTATTACCAGGACAGGTACCACAATTTGCAGGCCAAAGCTAATTCTATTGTAAAAAAATAAAATTGTTTTAGCTTTGTTGTATGCCATCCATAGTCACTTATCTCTTGAGTTTGGCAGCTACATAAATTTGTTGAGGTAGTCCTCAACAACAGTTCATTTAGTGACTGTTCGAAGTTACAATGACTTATGACCATTCTTCACGCTGTTGCAGCTTCCCCATAGTCACGTGATCCAAATTCAGAAGCTTGGCTACCGATTCATCTTTATGACATTTGCGGGATCTTGGGGTCACGTGATCCCTGGGTCATGTGATCCCCCCTTTTGCGACCTCCTGACAAGCAAAGTCAATGGGGAAAGCCAGATTCACTTAACAGCCATGTTACTGATATAATAACTGCAGTGATTCACTTAACAACTGTGGTGGGAAAGGTCATAAAATGGGGGCAAAACTCACTTAACAACTGTCTTGCTTAGGCACAGAAATTTGGGGCTCTATTGTGTCTGTAAGTCAAGGATCACCTATAAATAAAAATAAATTCTACCCAAAAGAGTCCCTGTGGTGGCTCAGCGTTTGCAGCCTTGGTGAAATTGTATCAAGCTGTGAGACTTTCTACAAACCCCTTAGTAAATGTGAGCTCAAAGTGGACTGGCTGGTAAGAATGGTTGTCATTAATGGTTAATGTGTGTATTCTGGAAAAGTTTCCACTGCCCTGTTTTTCTAGTTAACTTTCTAGCATTCTAAAGAGCAGGCTCATTTTACTTTTGCTCCCTAAGTGCGTTTATCCGATCTTTTATGCGGTGAATAAATGATGTACATCTTTAAGACGAACACGTCATCATTGAGTGAAATTACTGATGCAATTGTTATATTAATATCCTCCTATCTCAAGCATCCTGGAAGCTGTTCATAGATAGCAGCGGAAAAAAGATCCCTCCGAGATCCCTTCCAGCCCTGTGATTCCATGTTCTGTGAAGACAGCGGAATGAAAAACTAATTGAAAAAGACAACTTGCAGCCTTTAAACCCCAAAACATTTCTTGAACAGAGCTCTGAAGGCTTTTTTTTTAATCCAGAGTGCAGTTTATACATTTTAGACTGGAACTGACAGAGAAGGCCCTTTCCTTCTGGCCTGAAAAAAAAGTATTAATATGAAGATGTTTTTATAAGAGTTCAAAGCATAGATATCTGTGCCAGAGGACATAATCTGCCCTACAGAAAATCTGCCTGTACAGAAGGGTAGCAGTTCAGTCCTGGCACCCACCATTCCTGCCATCTTGTTGACTTCTGACACCCCCCACCATCACAATGTCCTGATAGCTTCCTAATAATACCGGCAAGGCAGTATTTCAGGCTGAGAGATGTTTAGTTTTGTAAAAGGTTGAAACCAAAATCTGAATTTGTGTTGGAGGAACGCTTGGCATTCATTATAAGTTCAGTACAGGCTTGGTGTGAGATCTGTTAATTGCATTTGACATCAATCTTGGCACTTGTGTATGATTTGATCATTCTGCCAAGCAGCGTCATGGGTTTTAAATATTATAAACAATATTTGGATGTTTTTTACTCAAACCTTCAGATTTGAAGAAAAATGATAGTTAAGGGGTTTGGGTTTTGCTTCGTGTTTTTGGCGTGATTGCAATTGGGAGGGAAACTTTCTCCTGGGTTGGCAATTAGACGGCGTCGCGTACCATCTGCAGCTGTGATTCTGCACAACGTAACCTGTGTTTATTTGTTAAATTTATGTGCCGCCCAGAGTCTCATTGCAGTGTGAATGTAAGCAGCATGTAAATTTAAGAAATAAACATGGCTGTAAGTCCCATTAAAGTCAGGAGAGTTATTCTGAGTTGGCAAGGCCAGGATGGGTGCTGTGGCTTAAATATGCCTTTGCAGATAAAACTGCTTTTTATTTAACATTAATAGAAGTTGGAGGGAAATAAATCATGGCTGAAAACTGTTCTAATCTCCTTTTTTAAAAAAAGGGGTTTTGATGAAAACAAACTCACCCTTCTTTCCTGTGGAACTTCATTAAGAAAGATTTAAGAACAAAGCTTGACTATGTGTTCTGGCTTGCTAAACAAGTTGCTGGGAAATCTCCCCGTAGCTGTTTCTGTCTTGACAAGAGATAGTTTGGTTTCCACCGACAACCACCTGAAAACAGTGAATTTCTGAGGTTGGAGTCTGATTGTAGCTCGATCTCCTCAGGCCTCAGCTGTTACATCAAATTGGTTCCCGAAAGGCTAGAAGAACCCCCTGCATATAAGGTCTTAAGAACTTCCAGAGTCTCTGGAAATAAATACTTAAAGGACTCTTCTGTAATGTGGCAGGAGGGAGATCGTGGCAGCTGTAGAATGGAGCTTCCCCGTTGAATTTTGTTCTCCAAGAACTGCAGGAGCGACAGTTCTGAAAAACGGGGGTAAAGTACAATTCTAGTATAATAGAGCCAGCTTGGTCTAGTGCAGGGGTCAGCAATCTGCGGCTCTGGAGCCTCATGTGGCTCTTCCATCCCTCTGCTGTGGCTCCCTGTTGCTGGTCGGCTCCACAATTGATAGGGCTTTCGCTTAGGACAGGTAGAAGAAAAAGTACGCCACGCTAGGAGACTATGATGGGGAAACTGGATTTCTGTCAGCTCCAGAATTGAACAGGGGCTTCCGTTTAGGACCTTTGTGGCTCTTCGGGTGTTTAAGGTTGCCGACCCCTGATCTAGTGGCTAAGACACCAGGCTAGAAACCTAGGAGACTCTGAGTTCTAGTCCTGCGTTCGACAAGAAAACCAGCTGGGTGATTTGGGGCCAATCACCAGGAGATGGTGAGTTCTAGCCCTCTTTAGGCATGAAAGCCGGTTGGATGACTTTGGAGTCAACCCACTTCACAGGATTGTTGTGTGGAAAATAGGAGACATACATGTTTGCCACCTTGAGTTACTTATAAAGAAATAAAAGTGGGATAAGTATCTCCCAAAATCTAATTTAATAATAAATAATATTTTGCAATTATACAGCTTGCAAAAATAGGGCAGGCAGCGGGAAGCCAGTGAGAATAAGCACCCAACTAGTTAAGTCATTGCCCATTGTGGATCCCCCCCCAGGGACAAAAAGACAGCGGGGTGGATCATTTCAAGGAAAGTATTTTCAGGTGCTGCAAATGACCTACTTCTTAAAAGTCCCTTGCCTGCCAAATAATTTGACCTTTCAGCTGACCAGGAATGCATTATTCAAGTGGTACTATTACCCTCTTGGTGACAAAGGAAATGGACATAACTGCTCATTTTCATAGCTACTCATTTTGTTTTGTTAGTGGCCTGTCCTCTCAGGCCTCCCTGTGTAAAAGAAGGGTGGCTTCTTTTGCACAGGGAAGATTCTGTGAAGGAATGTCTACCTATAGCTATTTTACTCTGTCTATCATGTAAGAGATGTGCTTATGAGTGGCATAGTAGCCTAGGGATGAAGACTCTTGCCTCCCACTTGGAAGGTTGAGAGTTGAATCCTAGGTAGTTGCAAATGTTTTTCTCCTATGGTGCAAAGAAAAAAATGCTGCTGTGAACTTCATGTTGGCGTCAGGAAGGGCACCTGGACAGTAAATGCTCAGCTCCATTCAGCCTCCCCAACTCTACTCTGAATTAAGGGATTATAGGGTTGTAAAAGGAGTTTTTAAAGAGACATGCTTATGTTCTAATCAGAATCTGGGGGTGGGGGGTTCTCAATCTCTTTATGGTGTGTTTTCCAGCGCATACTGGGGAATTCTGGGAGCTGAAGTCCACGCAGCTTGCAAAGTTGCAAAGGCTGAGAAACACTGGCCTACAATTTCAACTGAAAAATGAAAGAACTACTACCCTAGTTGTCTGTGACAAAGAAATATTGCCTGCAGACAAACACTTGGAAGCTTTGCTAATGTCTCTCTGGGGTGCCCCACACAACACTCTGAAACATTCCCTTCATTCTTCAGTTCAACACTCTCTTTTCTAGCTCAATTTGTGGTCATCAAGCAGCGAAACCTTTGCAAACAGGAAGAGGACCGGTCATCAATGCCGCAAGGGATTGATTTATATGCTGATAGGCAAAGGATTTCAGTGCAAATTAAGTAGCCTGATGGCCGATTGAAAACTAATTGTACTTATAATAGGATTATTTCCCTGCCAGTTGGACTTCAGTTCTCCTTTAATGGCTCTTTGAAGGGATGGGAACTCAGAAAGCAGCAGTAAAAGCATAAGTACCATGTTTGCCAAACATATGGCTAGGAGACCTTTACATCTCCTTTAAGAATATGTGTGATTAGTGTACTGAGGGAATTTAGATTGTATGTATTCTTCAACTATAATTTCCTGCAGGGCGCTCTCTCCCTGGTTGTGGCCACTGCAGTGGTGGGTTGCCCCTGGTTTGGACCGGTTCTATAGAACCGGTAGTAAAACCGGCGGGAGGCTCCGCCCACTCACCCCGACGTCATCAGAATGCTTCTGTGCATGTGTAGAAGCTTTTGCGCGAGTGGCCCCATTACGAACCGGTAGTAAAGGTAAGTAGAACCCATCCCTGGTCCACTGGTCTTGTAAGGTTCAACAGGTGAGGCATATTCCAGATGCATTAAGGCAGGGGTGTCAAACTTGATGTCATTGAGGGCCGCATCAGGGTTGTGTTTGACCTCCGGGTGGGGAGGGGCGTGGTGTGGCCAAGGTGGCCGTGGCCAGCTTGATGTCACTCATGTTGGCATCTGTGGTGGCCCGAGCGCTCTGCCAGCAGAAAGGGGCTCATGAGTTCAGTTTTCGCTGGCAGAGGGACCGTTGGGCCGTCCTTCGCTGTTTCCAGGGCAGCCCCACGGGCCAGATCTAAGCACTGGCCGGATCCAGCCCCCGGACCTTGACTTTGACACCCCTACATTAGGGTATCATCTAGCACAGAGGTCTTCAAACTTGGCAGCTTTAAGACTTGTGGACTTCAATTCCCTAACCTGCTGTGGAGGCACTCTTGGCACCTTACAACAATAAAAATTGTGTTGTATTGTTTAATCTCACTTGCTCTCTTTGTTATATATTGTTACGATTTTATTTTTATTCCCTATTAGCTTCCAAAACTGTGATCGGTAGCCAAGCACAGATTGAAAATAAATATGTACAAAACTGTAAGGGGCACTCTTGAAGTAAACCTGTATGTCCACATATCCTGAGGGACCAAACATAATTTTTGAGAAATCAAGTGTACCATTGTAACAATGTGAATTGCTACACAATTTTAAAGACAATTGATAAGATTCAGTCATTCTGCAGCAACAATTTTTTCCCCCTGTATATTCCAGCCCTTCCAGGTCCCCCCCCCCCCCTTTTCACCTGGGAGAAATAGTTTATCTTGTAATATGTGATTATGCAAGCATGCCACAATTTAGTACTGAAACATTTTATTTAAAACGTGCTTCGCACAATCCCATATCGCATAGCTGAGCATGTGTGCCTTTGCTTGCTTCGTTTTTCCCCTCGCTTTCTGGCTTTTAAAACCGAACTCTTCCTGCAAAATTTTGCAGTGCTTTTCTCATCTGACTTCCTGTGTTGATTGTCTTGTGACATTTCTAAGGATTTTATTCGATTACAAGCTTTTTTGGTAGACGAGAAATCAGCTCAGCAAAAGTATATGCCAGTTTTCCTTTAGCTATTTTTAAAGGATTAAAACTCTTTGTAAGATTAAAAGTTGCCAAGGCAGATTGTACAGAAATATTTGAAAAATGCACAATTGTTTTAGACTTTTTTCCATGTGATAAATAGCTATCTATAGATAGATGTAAAGTTTTGCATCTGATCTCATGAAATATGTAATTGAATAACAGAATATCAGCCTTGGAAGGGACCTTGGAGGTCTTCTAGTCTAACCCCCTGCTCAAGCAGGAGACTCTATACCAGTGATGGCTAACCTTTTTGCTGTCGCGTGCCAAAAGCGGGAGGAGTGGGGTGGGGCAGGTACGTGTGCCCACATCCATAATTCAATGCGCCCCACCCTCCCGCGCAAGTGCACGTGACCCTCCTCCCACTTCCCCCTGCTTTTGGCATGCGATGGCACAGTGGACCTAGTAGGCCCATTTTTTTCCCGTCCCGAGGCTCCCGAGGCTTTCTAGGAGCCTGGGGAGGGCAAAAACAGCCTTCCCCATCCCCCCGGAGGTCTTCCGGAGGCCGGAAACAGCCAGTTTCCCGACTTCTGGTGGGACCGGAAGGCCTGAAAATCAGTTGGTCGGTGCGTGCATGCGCCCTGGAGCTGAGCTAGGGCAACACTTGCGTGCCCACCAATATGGCTCCGCGTGCCACCTGTGGCACCCGTGCCATAGGTTCGCCATCACGGCTCTATACCATTCTGGACAAATAGTTGTCCAATCTCTTCTTAAAAACCTCCAGTGTTGGAACACCCATAACTTTTGGAGGCAAGCTGTTCCACTGATTGTTCTCACTGTCAGGAAAACTCGCCTTATTTCTAGGTTGGATCTCTCTTTAATGATCTTCCACCATTTTTGCCCTGCCCTCAGATACTTTGGAGAACAGGTAGACCATCTCTGTGACAGCCGCTCAAATATTGGAAGACTGCTATCATGTCACCCCTAACCGCGATGGTATAAGCCAGGTCTTCTGCCTTGGCCAGGGGGTGGACTAGAAGACCTCCAAGGTCCCTTTGAGCCGTATGATACTATTATCAGTGGTATAGCTTGCCTCCAAAAGGTGTGGGTGCTCCATCACTGGAGGTTTTCAAGAAGAAATTGGACAGCCATTTGTCTGAAATGTTATAGGTCCTCCTGCTTGAGGAGAGGGTTGGACTAGAAGACCTCCAAAGTCTCCTGCTCTATTCTGATTACTCTTCTCTCCGTTTGACTAGACATAACCAGTTCCTCCAACCGTTCGTCATACTGTAGCCTCCAGACCCCTAATTATCTTTCTTCTGCATTCTTTCTGGAGTCTCCACATTTATTTTTTTTTAATTTCATGGTGACCAAAATTGGATGCAGTATTCCAAATGTGGTCTTTGTTGTTAGTTGCGAAGTCGTGCCCGATCCATCACGATCCCATGGACAACATTCCTCCAGGCCTTCCTTTCCTCTATCATCCTCTGGAGTCCATTTAAGCTCACATTGACTGCTTCAGTGACTCCATCCAGCCACCTCGTTCTCTGCTGTCCCCTTCTTCTCCTTTTGCCCTCCATCTTTCCCAGCATGAGGCTCTTCTCCAGTGAGTCCTTCCTTCTCATTAGGTGGCCAAAGTATTTGAGTTTCCTCTTCAGGATCTGGCCGCCTAAAGAGCAGTCAGGGTTGATGTCCTCTAGGACAGACCAGTTTGATCGCCTTGCAGTCCAAGGGACTCACAGGAGTCTTCTCCAACACCAGAGTTCAAAGGCCTCCATTCTTTGGCGCTCAGCCTTTCTTATTGTCCAACTTTCACAGTCATACAAAGCATTATAAAGTGACTAAAACCTCACTTTCTCTTGATTCTATCCCTCTGTTAATGTAGCCTACAATGGCCTAGATACTTCCTGTTTTGGTATTCAAACTCCCACTCTGACCGTAGTATCCTGTTAGAGGTCTGGTTGAGATAAAATATGTTGTAGACCTGTTTTTTTGTTTTTGATCCGGGAACAGAACAATGGCTTACTTATGGTTGTGCATTATCAAAACTAGTACACTCTGCATTTTCAGCATTTTTGTGCACTTCCTTTTGGAAAGCGAGCTCTTCTAGGAAATTATGCTGACTACCTAGCAAGAAAAAGGTCAACGGGTTTGCCACAGTCAGCATCTTTTTTCCCTCCTTAATTGTGTTTAAGCTGGTGAGGCTCATTGACAAGAACATCAAAATACGTTTCCACAAGCATCAGGCTTATTCTTAGCTCTTTAGCTGGGATCTCGTGGGGAAGGGACCTGGGCTATATATATTTTTCAATCCGGCTGTTCGTAGAATCAGACGTACTTAAAGCTGGACAGCTAATTGTGTGCTTGCTGGGTTTTTTTTTTATAGTTGTGTTACATTTATTGTTATGTTTGAATATTCCAAAGGTCCTTTTTCAGGAGGCAACTTGACTCGTTTTTTTTCCTTCGAAGACATTTCGCTTCTCATCCAAGAAGCTTCTTCAGTTCCGACTGGATGTCGGGGAATGGAAGGATTTATATTCCTTGCAGACAGTCAGAGCTGAAGAAGCTTCTTGGATGAGAAGCGAAATGTCTTCAAAAGAAAAAAAACAAGTCCAGTTGCCTCCTGAAAAAGCACCTTTGGGACAACCAGGACCTGGATGAATGAGAATCTCTATAGACTTAAGTTTGTATAGTTTTTAACTCTTTTCAGCTTCCCAGACTCATGTATTTGAAATAGGTGACCATATAAATTACAGTAATAAATAGCGGTGTAGTGCAGGGTGCCCGACCCCTGGTCTGTGGCCCGGTACTGGGCCTCAGCATGCCAGAAATCGGGTCGTGCAAACAAGCAAAGCCCATTCTGTGGGATGCAGGCAGCATGTGAAACTATGCTGCCTCCAGTCCACAGAAAAACCTCTCTCCACGGAACCGGTCCCTGGTGCTCGAAAGGTTGGGGGCCACTGTCTAATGGTTAAAGCACCAGGCTAGAAACCAGGAGATTGAGAGTTCTAGTTCTGCCTTAGGCATGAAATCCAGCTGGGTGTCTTTGGACCAGTTGTTCTTTCTCAATCCAATCCGCCTCACAGAGTTTTACTGCGGGAAAAATGGAAGGAAGGAGTGTAAGTAGTCTTCAACTTACAACCACACAATTGAGCCCAAAATGTACCTTGCTATGTGAGAAATTGGTTAAGGGAGTTTTGCCCCATTTTACGACTTTCCTTGCCACATTTCTTAAGTGAATCACTGCAGTTGTTAAATTAGCAACACGGTTGTTAAGTGAATCTGGTTTTCCCCATTAAATTTGCTTGTCAGAAGGTCGCAAAAGGTGATTACATGACTCTGGGACACTGCATCCGTCATAAATACACACCAATTGCCAAGCGACTAAATTTTGATCACACAATCACGGGGCTTCTGCAAAGGTGGTAACTGTGAAAAACGGTCTTCAGTCAATTTTTTCTTTTAGTACGCCATGGACAACTCTCCTCGGGACAATTTACTGTGGGACAATTTTATTTCATTATTTAAAATAAATAAAAAATATTTCATTTTTTGCCATTCACATTTCATTTCCCCCCCTCTTTTTGCATCCTTTCTTTAATGATTCTATTCCATCATTTCTTTGATATTAGTGTGACTTTTGTCCTGCAGCGAGTTGACCATGGCGAGTTGACTGCGGCAAATTGTCAGATCCGGCAGGGAAAGTCTTGAAGTACTGATCCAGGTTCTGGTGCTTATTTCTAAACCCATCAAAGTTACAGATCAGTGTCAAAACGGAATCCGTTTATCCAGATGACTCTGTTTGTAAGCAAATTCTCTTATTAATCATCAGCTTTTACTGCAGAACTTCCTACAAGTTTTAAATCCTGACACAGAAATTGATCCTTAGCTGTGGAGTTCGTTGCCAGCTGGTTTTGGGTTTGCTCACAGCTCAGCTTGCACACGTTTGCATTATGTTCTTTTCCCTATCAGAAAGACCTTTTACTCACAACGAGGCAGCTGGATTCCCGCTCGTGGGGAATCAAAAACCGTTGGTCGGAAATCAAGTGTTCTATACCCAATGTGCAACCTCTTGGAAGCTTCAGTACTACGAAGTGGGAAAGCAGAAGTTGTCTTTTAGCTTAGGGCAGCAGTTAAAGGCATGACAAAACGGAAATCCTTGATTCTAGGCAGAACATGGGGCCTCTGCACAGCAGTGTTTGAGGGAGACAGAGGGAAGCAGATTTTCCTGGAAGTTTTGCTCCTCCGTTTTAGCCTCCTAAGCTGTTTCTCAATGCAGTTCTGGCTGCATGCAATTACAGCGTGCAGATATTTTGAGCAGGGATATCAATCTGTACACAGCCTTCATTTTCTTTAAAAAGCCATTGGCTGGTTGCATTTTAAAAATCTGGACCAATGCTTCTCTACTTTGGCAACTTTAAAAGATGCGTGGACTTCAATTCCAAGTATTCTCCAGCCAGCCATCCCAACTGGAGGACTTTGAGTAATTGAAGTCCACGCATCTTTTAAGTCGCTAAAGTTGAGAAGCACTGATCTATAGAAACACTGTAGAAAGTAAAGGGTTCTAGAGGTTACGACAGGGTTTCCCAACCGTGGCAACTTTAAAACTTGTGAACTTCAAATCCCAGAATTCCCCAGGCAGTCAAACAGTATTTTTCAACAAAGCAGTGTAGTTGACAAAGCATTCTGTAGAAACTACAGATGCCACCCAACCATCTAACAAAATAATAGAGTTGGAAGAGACCTTGGACGTCTAAAGTCCAAGCCCCTGCTTAAGCAGGAGACCCTATTCCAAACAAATGGCTGTCTAAACTCTTCTTAAAAACCTCCATTGATGGAGCAACGACAACTTCTGGAGGCAAGTTGTTCAACTGATTAATTATTTTAACTGTGAGGAAATCTCTCCTTCCTTCTAGACTGGTTCTCCCCTTGATTAGTTTCCATCTGTTGCTTCTCATCTTGACTTCAGGTGCTCCTATGCCAGTGATGGTGAACCTACCACACTGTCCCAATGCTTTGGGTGACATACCAACATTCACCAACACCTGACAGCAACTACTCTTGAACATATATCCCATTCTCGTGTGATTTTTAGAGGCTACAAAGGCCTCACAAGTATGGGGTGTGCTTTTGTGCAGCCTCCGGAGCCTCCAAAAATAGTGCGAGGACAGGGTAGGCCTTCACACAATTTTCCTGGGCTCCCACAGGCTGTGAAAGAGCGTTTTCTAAAGCCATTTCAAGAGTGGAAAGCCTTATGCGACTCGGAGCTGCCTCGAGTAATCTCATGGCCCCTGTCAAATAAAGAGAACATTGCCTGAAGATAATTGCCCTGTGGCAGATTCCGGGGAATCGCATACATAATTGGACTGTATTTTAAAAAAATGAATCAAGATGTAAAGAATTCTCTCTTTTTTTGTTGAGTGTTTGTGTGAGACACACCAGCATAGTCAAATTAGGCGGTTTCCAAATTTTTGACAGGCTGAGCCCAAAAGGTTCACCCCCACCGCTCTAGGCATTGAGAAGGATAAAGATAACAATAAAGCCATCTCAGAAAATCAGAAAGGCTCGGAGCCTCCGGCCTGATAATGTCACCAAGCCTCGAGGGCCTTTCAGAATATCAAAAGGGAATGGAGATCATCTAATTTTGGGAGGAAGGATGGTCCCATAAGGCGGGGCACCACAGCGGAGAACGGGAGACATGATTATAACCTTTAAATATATTACGGATGTGAGTAAAATTCTACAAGGCAGTATTTTCATTATTAAGCACAAATGAAGAACGTGGGGGGCCTCACCTCAGCCGGCCAGGAGGGAAGTTCAAAAGACACGTTAGAAAGTATGAGCTTCACAGAAAGAGTAGTGGAAGCTTGGAACCGACTTCCAGCTGAGGTAGTGGGTCAGTCTTCAGTAACTGCGTTTCAACATGCCTGGGATAAACACATTTATTTATTTTATTTATTTATTTGGCTTATATGCTGCCTTATCTCACAACGGACTCAGGGCTGCTCACAACAATCAAACAAAGCCACAATATAAAATGAAGTCTAAAAATTTAAAAATTTAAAATTAACCCTTAAAACCCCATTATCAGTCCAGGTCGAGGGATTTAAACAGCCAAGTTTTTAATTCACGGTGGAAGGTGCGAAGGTCAGGCGCTAATCGGAGTTCCAAGGGAAGTTGATTCCAGAGGGTGGGCGCATCCACCGAGAAGGCTCTACCCCTGGAAGTCGCCAGCCGCCATTGTCTAGCTGACGGCACCCTGAGCAGGCCCTCTCTATGGGCGCGAACCGGGCGATGGGATATCGTTGCTGGCTGTAAGTGGTCCGCCAAATATCCTGGTCCTAAGCCATATAGGGCTTTATAGGTCATCACCAGCACCTTGAATCTCACCCGGAGGGCAACCGGCAACCAATGCAAACCACACAGGAGAGGTGTAACATGGGAGTATCGAGATTCTCCCATCACAACCCACGCGGCTACATTTTGCACCAGCTGAAGCCTCCGAGTGGTCCTCAAGGGCAGCCCCATGTAGAGAGCGTTGCAGTAGTCAATCCGTGAGGTGACCAGCGCGTGAGTAACTGTGCATAGGGCATCTCGGTCCAAGTAGGGACGCAACTGGCGCACCAGACGTATCTGGGCGAATGCCCCCCTGGTCACGGTCGTTATCTGATCTTCTAAGCTCAACTGTGAATCCAGAAGGACGCCCAAGTTGCGCATGTCCCTCATTCGCTAAAAATTTAATATTTTTTTTAGAAAAACCCTCAAAAGGCAGACTCGATGGATCACTGCCGTGTTTCCCCAAAAATAAGACTGGGTCTTATATTAATTTTTGCTCCAAAAGATGCATTAGGGCTTATTTTCTGGATAGATCTTATTTTTGGGGAAATAAGGTACTAAATGCATCCATCTGGCTGATAATCTTAACTGGGATTTATTTTGGGGGTTAGGGCTTATATTATGAGCATCCTGAAAAATGCCAGGACTTATTTTCCGGTTGGGTCTTATTTTTGGGAAAACAGGGTAGGTCTTTTCTTGCTGTCAGTTTTCTACGTTTCTCCTGGGCCCCACCAAACGTAGGTTTCTCGCCAAAGGAACCCACCACAAGCTCTCTCTGCAAGATTTAGCGGGCAGAAGTGATCCCTCAGATATTTTCACTCAGCAATTCTCCAAGATCACACAGTCTTTTTCTTGATTAGACAACGTTGACAGGGCTTGAACTGAAGATACTTTTGTAAGCCACTCAGTGTGCTCGACAGGGAGATGGCTGGCATATAAATTTGAGAAATAAAAAATAAAAATAAAATAATTATTTATTATTTAAGGGGGTTCTCCCCAGTGTACCAACCCAGTATATATCTGATTCTGTGCGGGGTTTTTTTTGCTCAAATATAACTTTGCCAGGGAAGGGCCTTTGTTGTGAGTAAAGGAGGTTATGAGATTTAGGCTATTGTAGTGACTTGGATGTTAGAATAGAATAACTGAGTTGGAAGGGACCTTGGAGGCCCTCTAGTCCAATCAGGCAGGCAGGAGAGACTATACCAGTGATGGCTAACCTTTTTTTCCTCAGGTGCCAAAAATGTGCGCATGCGTGTGCCCACACCCATAATGCAATGCTCCCCCTGCACACCCCACCCCCCTGCAAAGGCGCACGCGACCCCCCATGCCCTATTTTGGGCCTAGCAGGCCTCCCTGAAGCCTCCGGAGGCTGGAAACCGCTCGTTTCCGGACTTCCGGTAGGCCTGTTTTTCAGCTTCCTCACGAGCCCTGTAGTCCAATCTCTTCTTAAAAACCTCCAATGTTGTAGCATTCACAACTTCTGGAGTCCAAAACAGGTTGTGTGGAGACTCCTGGGAGGGGAGGGGAGACATGGGCATGCGCGCACATCTTATTTATTCATTTCTTATTTGATTTGATTTATATACCGCCCTACTCCCGAAGGACTCAGGGCGGTGAACAGCCACATGATAAAACACATTATTTATTTATTTATTTATTTATTAGATTTGTATACCGCCCTACTCCCGAAGGACTCAGGGCGGTGAACAGTTAAACAATAAATACAGACTATAAACATTCAGAAACTGATTAAAAATACAATTGAATAGATTGATATAGAATGGAATTAAATTAAAACATTCTCAAATTTATAGGGTAGATCCAAATTTAAAGAATTTAATGGTTTGAAGGGAGGTTAGGCTTGCATGAATAAGAATGTTTAATGAATAAAAACATAAATAACAAAGTTTAAAAAACAGAAGAAAACCGAATTAAACAATTTGGCCAACAACAGATTTAAAACACCCCAATAATTAAGAACAGATTAAAATTTGCATTTTAAAAGGGAAAAGGGAACAATTAGGCCAGGCCAGCCTGATGGAATAAAAAGGTCTTGAGAGCGCGGCGGAAGGTGCGTAGATCCGGGATCCTCCGTATTTCCAGGGGGAGCTCATTCCAGATAGTAGGTGCCCCCACAGAGAAGGCTTTTTCCCCTTGGGGGCCGCCAGTCGACATTGTTTGGCCAACAGCACCTCTCTGTGAGAGCGTACCGGCCGGTGGGAGGCTACTGGTGGCAGCAGGCGGTCCCGTAAATAACCAGGTCCTAAGCCTGGTTGGGTCCCGCATCTGTGGCAGAGACCCCAAAATCAGCTGGCCGGTGGGAGGCACCCATACATGTGCGGTGGAGCTGACCTAGGGCGACGGTTCGCATGCCTGCAGAAATGTCTCTGCGTGCCACAGGTTCGCCATCGTGGCCCTATACCATTTCAGACAAATGGTAGTCCAATCTCTTCTTAAAAACCTCCAGTGTTGTTAGCATTCACAACTTCTGGAGGCCGATCACTCCACTGATAAATTGTTCTGACTGTCAGGAAATTTCTCCTTAGTTCTAAGCTGCTTCTCTGTTGCGACACTGGCTTCTTTTCCAGTTCAGCTATATTTTTTGTTAAAAAGCCCTTTTCTGAGAGCAAACTCTGTTAAATGCAGATTGAGTACCTTTATAAAGAATTGGCAAGTTTGATCATGTGTGACTGCTCCGAAGCTCGATTCCTTCCGCTTGCATAGTGTAATTGTGTAATTGAATTGAAATAGGTGGTTTTCCTAAGTACTAGGAGGGAGGGGCAAAAGGCATCACATTCAAGAGGAAATCCACAAAGGGGTTCTTTGCTGCTTCACCTAACAGCCAATCTCTTGATAGGGAAAAGGCATTTTCAAAAGGGTTTGTCCTGCTTATTATCTAAGTAACCGGATGAGTTCATAGCAGGGGAATCAGTCCAGGAGATAATCCCCATCCTAAGCCGTTTAAGGCCTTAACGTTCAATAATAGTATCTTCAACTTCGCAAATCTTTTCAGCGCAGCGGTTGTTATGTTTCCAGTCCGCATCCAGCCCTCTGAGCACGTGCAGGGAACACCAAGCAGAAGAAGGGATGGTTTCTGCTGACCTTGCTCTTTTTTTAAAGCAACGGGGTGGCTAGCCCAGAGGAAGGAACGAATTAATGGGCAACGGTGATACGGAAAAGAGATGGGAGGAGCAGGGCATCGAGAGTGTCTTTATTCCGACAAACCAAACCTCTGAAGCAGCGTCATTACGAAAAGGCGATCCTGGCCGACTTTTGCGAACCATAATTATTTTAATTCATTAAATAAATTAAAGAGGTGACTCTAGGTGGCTTACAAGATAAAAGCGAGCATATAAAGTCCTTGGTGCTCTCTGAGCCTGGTTGTTTTCTTGCAGATGTTTCGTTACCTATACTAGGTAAGGTTCTGCAAGGCTTCGCAAGCAGTCTTTCAGAGGAATATTTATCAACACAGACCTTATCTCGCTTGGAAAGCTGCCAGGTAACTAGTTTCCAAACGCAGGGCAAGGCAAAACTTGGCACAGAGTCTCTCAGAATCACGGAAGGAATGAATTGTTTCCTGCAGAAGCCCACTCCCCGTTCGCTCTTCTTTTGTTTCCTATGGGAGGTGTGGCTTTACTCCTAAGTCGACCCTGCTTTCTTAGTTGTTCTTGTCTTCTGGCTGCTCTGTGCATGCGCACACTGGGAACAGGCTCCAGCTGTTCCTCTGCCTCACTGCTGTCTAGCTCCCTCTCTGCTTCTGATGCAGAGCCCACGTCTGAGCTTTCCCCAGCCCCCAGGATTCTGGCCCACGTTCCTCCCCAACCTCCTTATTCTTTGACTCTGTGGCCAGCTTTGCTGGCCGCTGGCAGGCCACAACAGGTAACATCAGTGCTAGCAAACATCTGCAAGAAACCAACCAAGTTTTTAAATTTTATTTATTTATTTAATTAAACTTTTATACCGCCCTTCTCCTTTCGGACTGAGGGCGGTGAACAGCCATAATAAAACAATTATACAAAAAAGTTAAAACTAATTATTTAAAATAAATTATATAAAATTTGGCCCATATAGATTAAAATTCCAATTTAAAATCCATGTCAAATTTTAAAACCAAATAAAATCAGGCCAGCCCAGCTAACTGAAAAAGGTGTGTTTTCAGGGCCCGACGAAAAGTCCGGAGGTCTGGGATCACTCCCTTTTAGAGAGCACCAAGGGCCCATTATCTCAACCCTCAGCTACAAATGCAAGTAGTCCTTGACTTACAGCAGTTCATCTAGTGACCGTTCCAACTTACGACGGCACTGAAAAAAGCAACTTATAACCATTTTTTCCATTTACGACCATTGCAGCATCTCCAGGGTCATGTGATAAAAATTCAGACGCCTGGCAACTGACTCCTATTTATGACGGTTGCAGTGTCCTAGGGGTCACCGTGATCCCCCTTTGTGACCTTTTGTATAAGCAAAGTCATCGGGGAAGCCAGATTCGTTTAATAACTGTCATTAACAACTGCAGCGATTCACTTAACAACCGTGGCAAGAAATGTTGTAAAATGGGGCAAATTCACATAACAAATGTTTTGCTTGGCCACAGAGATGTTGGGCTCAATAATGGGCCGTAAGTCGAGGACTGCCTGCATTCTCCTTTTCTTTGTGACAATATAAAACATTAAAATATTAACAGGGTGAAACGGTATTGCTAGAAACCGGGCGACCTTTTTAATGTTTTACAAAGTGAGGGCTTGCAGAAGAGAAAAATTGGAACCCCGTGATTTAAAAAAAGGACCACTTTTCTTTTTATTTTCACGATCAGATTCATGAGCACCAGGTGCCACGGATGGTACCACGGGTGGTTGTTGTACGGGCATTAAAGGTGATTTCACAGAACAGCTTCAGCTCTGTATGGAGTGTGTATGTGTGTCACATTTGCACGGGCTCAGGTGAATTTCTGTTCTCGGGCGTAATAAATATTCTGATCATGAACAGAAATTTTTGCCAGGTATTCTCGTCTATTGGAGAATTCCCCTCCTTCTGCATGTAACATGAGATTTTCCAGTCTCAACACACAGCGTGGGCCAGCGCAGAATCTTGATGTATAATAGCATGCCACTTGGCTGAGCTTTTTCAAATGTTTCGAACAATATCTAATTACAATTGTTACAGTACTTCTGTAAGATTACATGCTATTATCCTCTCACAGAGCAGAGGGACTGGGGTTCATGGTGATATATATAGAAAGCCACCTACCAAATCTACAGCGAAAATGAGATTTCAGCCACAAATTCACGGTTATAGCTTGATCTCTATAGGGGTAAAAAAGTAGAATCCAGAGACTTCTTGAGTTTTTGTTTTTAAAATTCATCTGTTGGTCCATAGCATTTAAATTTAAATCTTTTAGTAGATTGCTGCCCTGCCTGGGGGCATTTTGGGCTCAGGAATTCAGAATTGAAAATGCAACACTTCTGAAAGGCACCAGGTTAGAGAAGCCTCTTTTAGCAGATGTTCTACCAATTTTTTTTTTTTAAAAGTTACTTTTAACAGAAGGCTGTAATTAAAGCAAAACTATTTGGGGATGGGAGGTTTGTGGTTTAAACTGTGGCTAAGCCTTCACTTTGCATGGATCAGAGGTCCCCAACCCCAGGCCCTGGACAAGCCTCGTTCCCTATCCCACCAGGAGCTGGACTGTGCAAGCAAGCAAAGCCCTATTAATGCACATGCGAGATCCAGGATCCACTTCGCAGAAAACTACCCACCATGGAACTCATCCCTGCCACCCGAAAGATTGGGGGCCGCTGACATAGATAACTCTTGGTGTTTGTCCCGCTTTGGTTACTTAAATGATGAAATGGAATAAGAATGGCTGCACTCTAAATGTATAATTTAGAGGCTGCTAGGCTCGGTTTGAAAATATTTGGAGTTAACTTAAAAAGCGAACGGATTGGTACAGCCAGTACTGTTGTAATTAGCCATTGTTAAATGCTGATAACATATCAGGAATGGGTGCTAGTACTATTGCTAAGGCCCTAGACAGAGAGAGAGAGCGCAGAGAAGAGAAGAGCAACTAAGATAAGGGGTGTGGAAGCCATAAGATGAATGCTTAAAGGAACTAATGGTTAAATAGTTCCTTTAACCATTTCCTTTAACCTAGTCTCCTATCAAAGTCTCCTAGTTCCTTTAACCTAGTCGTCTATCAAAGAGAAGGACTAGGGGGTGACATGATAGAACAGTCCTCCAATATTTGAGAAGCAGTCACAAAGAAGAGGGAGACAACCTATTCTTCAAAACACCGGAGGGCAAAATTAGAAGTAACAGATGGAAACTACCCTGTTTCCCCTAAAATAAGACATCCCCTGATAATAAGCCCAATCGGGCTTTTGAGCACATGGCAATAAGGCCAAGCGCTTATTTCAGGGTTCAAAAAAATATAAGACAGAGTCTTCTTTTCGGGGAAATGGTAATCAAGGAGAGATGCAACCTAGAACTAAGGAAGAATTTCCTGGCAGTGAGAACAGCTAATCGGTGGGACGGTTTTGCCTTCAGAAGTTGTGGATGCCCCACCACTGGAGGTTTTTAAGAAGAAATTGGACAGCTATTTTTCCAGAAGGGAATAGGGGCTCCTGCTTGATCAGGGGATTGGACTAGAAGACCTCCAAAATCCCTTCAAGCCCTAGGACTCGGTGATTTTATAATTAACCCAGGTAGAAAGCATTTTTAAGAAAGGAAGGAAGACACTGTGTATTTGAGATATAAATAAGAGACCACTGGGCCCAGCACCTGCATTTCATGGAAATCAGTAGTACACCAATCACCTTTCACTTTCCAAACTTATAAATTGGGAGTGATGGATCTAAATCTGTAGAATATGAGGAGGTAGGTATGGCACGATACAAGAAAAAGAGATGGAAAAAAAAGAAATATGTATTATCCCACATAAAACGGCTTATGAAGTGAATGGGTATATTGTCTAATCTTGGATGTTCATATTTAACTAGAAAGGCACTTACATTCTCCTCCTTTTTAGGGCTTTCTTAATTCAAAAATCTCTGTATATAAAAAAAGAGAACCTGTATATGTGGGTATAGTGGGCAAGTATTTCCAAGACATGCTTTGTGCTTCAGAAGGACTTGGCCAACTTGTGCAGAAAGCAGTTAACATATTGTACTGTACTTTTCGGAGTATAAGACACACTCCCCCCCCATAAAAGTGAGTGGAAATGTTGGTGCGTCTTATACACCGAATACAGCCATTTTTGACCTCCCGAAACCCCGCCATGCGCATCCGATTTTCACCAAAAGCGGGATGTGCAGAGGGTTTGGGAAGCCTGCAGAGTGCTCCTGGGGGCTGGGGGAGGGCAAAAACATGACGCGTGGGGGGTTTTGGGTGGTCTGCACAGTGCTCCTGGAGGCCAGGGAGGGATGCGCAGAGGCCAAAAACTAATTTTTTTTCTTGTTTTCCTCTTCGAAAACTTGGTGCATCTTATACTCCAGTGCATCTTATAGTCCGAAAAATACGGTACTTTCTGGGGAAGAAGAATATAGGAAAAGTAAGCCTTAAGGGTTCAAGGGTATCTCTTTATTCCAGCAATTTAAAGGCTTCATTGGCAAGTGAATTATTATAAAAGGAGTGGCACATTACTAATTGCCCATGAAGGATTATTTGGAGGGTGTGGCTCTGACACAGAACTAGGTGGCATAGTTATAATCCGATTCCTACAGGGAAAGGAAGCAGAAACTTCAGACCACCTGGAGTACTCACTCTTCAGGTGACATCAGAGTCGATAGCATGTGTTACACATCCCATGGTTTGGCTGCCCTAGAGGGTGATCTTGGGATCCTAACCCACTTGAAGGACTAGGGTAGGGGCAGACAATCATGGTGAAAAATTTATCTGTGGGTGGTTAAGAATGGATACCAGCTAAACGGTATCAATAAAAAGCAAAGCACAGCCTTTTAAGCCATATTTCTGGCTGGTGTGACAGTACAATTAATGGCTGCACTTGGATAGGGAGAGCTTATATCCAGATTTTTTGCTTGGCTTTGAAGCTCGTTAATGTTGTGTGAACTGATGTCATCGCAACTTGCTTTGCTAAAGCAATACCAATCCTGTTATTTGCTAGAGTTTATGACAGAACTGGGGGCGATGGTTTAAGAATAAGGAGACAGAGCCCCAGGTGGAGAAGGAAGTTTCAGGTTTTTTTGAGATGGGGCAGGGATGGGTCTCCAACATACACAGCTTGAGTCACCTTCTCACTTTCTTCTTCCTGTTCTTAGTATAGCAGCTGTTTCTGACTTTAATTTGGCAAAATCCAGTGCCCTTAAGATTATCATGTGGGAAGATTCAGGACCACACATTTAAGTTCCATTTAGGATGATTTATTGCTCATGCCTATACACCAGAATCTAGTCAACGAATGGGTCACCACTACATTGGCACTAGATAAGACTCAACAGAATTCAAGAGAAGTTGGACATAGACCGGGGATGTCAAACTGTCAGCCCCCAGGCTGGATACATCACGCACAGGCCACACCCATCCCAGCTCCGCGAATGGGAAAACCATCACAAAATGTCACATGACGACAATGTGATGTGGCGAGTTTGACACCTGTGACATAGACTGTGAGTGGGAAATGTAAAGACTCTAGGCCAGGGGTGTCAAACTCAATTTCATGGAGGGCCACATCGGGGTTGTGTTTGATCTTGGGGGACTGAGTGGGCGTGGCCAGGGTGGGCGTGGCCAACTCGACGTCCTGCAGCCTGCCTGCTGCCGTCCTGAGCTCCATTTTTGCTGGCAGAGGCACCACGGGCCAGTCCTTCAATGTTTCCAAGGCGGCCCTGTGGGTCAGATCTAAGCACCCCGTGGGCCGGATTTGGCCCGCAGGCCTTGAGTTTGACACCCCTGCTCTAGGCTGATTCGCTCTTGACTCCACCCCAGGCTCTGCCTCCTCTTTTTCTACATAGATTTTTTTTTAAAACATGGAAGCAAGAATGTCCAGAGTTTTAAACTCACTAATCATGGGCTTGCAAGGAATAACCCTTTTGAGGAAAGCAGCAGCAATTATAACATCAAATCAGAAGGGGGGGGCAACACAGAGGGAAGATTGAAAGGTAGGAAAGGATGCTTTGGACCAAGGGGAAACCATCTTTCTTCCCTAGCATGTTATGACGATCACTGCAGAGGCTTTGAGTTGGTTGTGCATGCTTAGATATGCATGGCAATATAAGATGGCCTTGAGTCCAAATCAGTTGCCTATCCCTGGGTTTAAGTTCAGTTTAATTGAGCAGTTGTCAATTGCAGGCTCAATTGCTTGCAGGCTGTTAAATGGAGAGTTAGGAACGGAAAATCTGGGAAAGGTGCTTGAAGGAAGGACAACATGAAAACACTATGAACCTGCTTCCCCCTCTTTTTTTTTTTTTTTTTTGTGGAAAGGCTGTCTTTCGCCAGTCTGACCACTATGAAATTGCAGCCATGAAAGTAGCATTAGCTACATCCAGCATGCAGAAAATTAAGGGTGTGCCCTAAGTGAAAAATGTACAGCAGGTAGTCCTCGACTTGCAGGCATTCATTCAGTGACCATTCAAAGTTACGACGGCTCTGAAAAAAGCGGCTCATGACTTCTCCTCACACTTAAGACCATCGCAGTGTCCTGTGGTCATGCTGTCCACACAATGTTCTGTGGTCATTTGGCAACGGGGTCTTTATGGCCGTTGCTGTGTCCTGGAGCAGGGGTCTCCAACCTTGGCAACTTTAAGACTTTAAGAGTTGAAGTCCACAAGTCTTAAAGTTGCCAAGGTTGGAAGTCCCCTGTCCCGGAGTCACATGATTGTTACGTGCAACCTTCCCAGAGGGTTTTCCAATAAGTACCGTGTTTTCCCGAAAATAAGACCTCCCCCCCAAAACAAACCCTCCCCTGAAAATAAGCCCTCCCTGAAAATATTTAAACATAGGCACAGCTGGTTTGGTTAGGGTTTGGGTTAGGGGAGACAGAGCTGGAAATCAGATAAGATGGCAAGAGGAGCCCCGTCTTGCTCCACACGCCCCAAAATATCTCCCCGAAAATAAGGCCAAGTGCTTATTTCGGGGTTCAAAAAAATACAAGACTGGGTCTTATTTTCGGGGAAATATGGTAGAATCAGTGGGAGAGGCTGGATTCGCTTAACAACGGCAGGATTGACTTAATAACTGTAGCAAAAAAAAGATCATAAAAATCACTTAAGAATCACATAGTAATGGAAGTTCCAGTCCCAATTGTAGTTGTAAGTCAAGGACAACCTCTTTGGTGCACCATGCTCAGACCAAACACATTGTTGCTTGGAAATTCAGTCCCACATTCCGAGCACACCAAGATTTGGCTGAAATGAACTTGGGATCATTTTGGTTGATTGGTTTTAACCGAGACCAATCCTCAGAAACTTTAAAGAGGAAGGAAAGATGGGGGTTTTAAGGAATTCCAGAGTAACCGTTGAATAGCAAGGGTGTTCACATGAAAGCGAATGAGAGTAGGTATGAATAAACACAGTCAACACACAGATACACTGAGTTGTGTTTACTTTTCAGGAAATAGTAAGGCATAGTCCAATAAACAGTCCAGGTCATACACATATAAAGCAGTAGATAGCAAAATGACAGCCCAGGGATAATCCAACAACAAAGTCTTCTTACCAGTCGTCATAGTCATTCACAATAAACAATTCTTCTGGATTTGCAAACAGTAGCATACAGAGATATCAGAGAGCAAGAACGGCAAAGAGAAACAAACCATGTTTCTAGCTCCCTCTTAAGGAGATTGGCTACAGAGCTAACCAATCAGGACACAGTATGATGCAATACAGCAGTCTTAAAGCTATATTGATGGTTTATATATTGCCAACCCAACAAGGTAGGTAATACTCATTTCCTAACGGGGCTTCCCCAGTCTCTTCTTCTCCATGGCCTGATCCTGATAACCGATCTTCTCTTCCATGCTTCCTTCTTTTTCTACCTCCCTTTAGCTACAGTTCAAGTGCTTTCGTTCAAGTATGACCTACAGGTAGGTAGTCCTCGAGTTACGACCACAACTGAGCCCTTTGCTGAGCGAGACGTTTGTTAAGTGAGTTTTGCCCCATTTTACCACAGCTTTCTTGCCACAGCTGTTAAGTGAATCAGGGCAGCTGTTAAATTAGTAACACGTTTGTTAAGTGAATCTGGCTTCCCCATGGATTTTGCTTGTCAAAAGGGGATCACGTGACCTTGGGTCGCAGCAGCGGTCATAAGTATGAACTAGTTGCCAAGCGGCTCAGTTTTGGTCATGGGGCTGCTACAAAGGTCATAAGTGTGAAAAATGTTCATAAGCCACTTTTTTCAGTACTGTTGGAACTTTGAACGGTCACTAAATGAACTGTCATAAGTCGAGGACTACCTGAGTCTCACATTAACCGGCCCTGCACCTGTCTTAGCCTCCCTGTTAGGTATAGCTCAAAAACTGATTTTATTTATTTATTCATTCAATTTATATGGTGCCTCTCTCAACCATAAAGTGACTCTGGGCGATTTAGAAACAGTGGAAAGAATATTACTAATTAATATTAATAAAATATTAATATTTTAAAGAGCTAGATTAAAAACTATAGCCAGGGAGACGGATGGCATGGAGACAAATGGCATTGGGGACAAGATCCTTTTCTTAATCCATCAACCACCTCCAGCATTGAGTGCTTCCTTGAGGCCCTAAGCCAGGGATGTCAAACTCAGTTTCATTGAGGGCCACATCAGGGTTGTGTTTAGCCTCGAGGGGCTGGGGTGGGCATGGCCAGCTCGACGTCACTCGTGTCGGGGGGTGCTTGTGGCAGCCTGAGTGCTCTGCCAGTAAAAACGAGCTCCCGAGCTCCATTTTCGGCTGCGACAGCCTCCTGCAACCCTCTGCCAGCGAAAACAGAGCACGCCCCGAGCTCTGTTTTCACTGGCAAAGGGTTGCAGGAGGCTGTGGCAGCCAAAACAGAGCTCGGGAGCCCATTTTCACTGACAAGAGGCACCATGGGTCAGTCCTTCGCTGTTTCCAGAGTGGCCCTATGGGTCAGATCTAAGCACCCCGTGGGCCGGATACAGCCCCCGGGCCTTGAGTTTGACATCCCTGCCCTAAGCCAACTGGCACAACCAGGTTTTGAGTCTTCCCCCCTTCTGCGTGAGTGGGGCAGGCTACTCCCACTGCTCCTCAGATAGCCTAGATCCATGCCTTAAAATGCTTTTATTATTCGTGTTATTGGCAAACACAACCATTTGTGATTTATCAAACCATGTCTTTATAAATGGTAAGATCTGAACATGATCTTAGGGCAAGCTGTCAGGGTTCTGACTGACCCTATGTAATTAACGCCCTAATTATGACCCTGTTTCCCCTCTCCCCCCCCAGGGTGTGGCATCAATCACATTCACCAATGGGAGCAATATCCGGGTTGTAGAGGTCACTCCCCTCCAGCTGCTGTGGGTAACCCTGGGATACAGCCTTGAGACAGTGGTTCTCAACCCGTGGTCCGTGGATCCCGGGGGAAGGGGCCCACAATGTCATCACAGGGGGTCTGTGAAGGCTTGAAAAAAATGTTATTTAAACCTTGAGTTAAGTCTTGGAGGGCGGTCCGTGGCCACAGAAGCGATTTAAAGACCGTCTGTGGTGAAGAAAACATTGAGAACCACTGTCTTAGAGCATACCTTCTGTTAACTTAATAATAATAATAATAATAATAATAATAATAATAATAATAATAATTTAATTTGTATCCCGCCCTTCTCCCAGAAGGGACTCAGTTGAATCAGAGAGAGTTACAGGGTTTAATAAATTATTATTAACCCAACACAGTTTTCTAATTTGCAGTTGCATGAGACTAATCATTGTGCTTTGCAAACCATGGCTAGAGGTTTGGTGTATTGTGTATTCCTTACCGGTCTGGTTTAATCAATAAGACATAGTGAAACAAATAATGGTTTAGTGATGGCATACAAATTAAATTAGTATCCTGCTGTAAAAATGTGCTCTGTAGCTGAAGTATCCTGATTTTAAAATATTCCATGTGAAGCATTTAAACTGTTGCTACAAATGCTAGCCATTAGCATTAAGGTCTATTGATTACCTATTGCTAGAGTCTCTCTTCCGTACAATACAATACCTTCTCCCACCACAGGCTATAAATTATTTAATTTCTCTCCCCAGTCTGTCAGAATACCAATGTGGGAATTGTAGTTGAACAATGATTTGTGCCACAATAAAAACTAGAAAATCTTTAGTGTGCTTTTGAAGAAAATGCTAGTTAGAAGTCACTGATGTTTACAATTCTGTGCATAAAATACCCTTAAAGACCTATTCATGGACTTCTGGTGTGATAGTATTTTTTTTAATCACAGTAGGCAGTGGACAGTTTTAATTATGTTTGTTAGAGTGTTGCCTGAGTTTGGCTTGTATTGAGGTTGCATGGTGGAGTATTAAAAAATGTAGTGCTTTATTCAGCAAACAATGCCTTTTAATGCACTCTATGAATCTAGCATGTTTTGTTGTCAGGACAGAATGTTTGGTGAGTCATGTTATATTATGTTTTTGATTGCTTGGTATCCCAAATAATTTATAATTTTTTGGGGTTATATAGAGATGGGTTGATATGCACTAAGGAGAATTCTGAAAATAAATGATATTTATTTGGTTTTCTTCTCATGGGTATAGGGGACAATTACATACCTGAGGGTCCCCTAAGATATATAAAGGTTTTCTAGATATTCAACCTTTACCAGGATTTCCTGGTTTCTCATATTACAGGTAGTCCTTGACTTAGGACTAGAATTGGGACCAGAATTTCTGCTGATAAGGCGATTGCTAAAGGAATCATGCCTGATTTTACTACCTTTTTCTTGCCATGGATGTTAAGCGAATCACTTCAGTTAAGTGAATCATTCAGTCGTTAAGCAGATTTGTCTTCCTCATTGACTTTGCTTGACAGAAGCCAGCTGGGAAGGTTTCAGATGGTGATCATTTGATCCTAGGATCCTCAATCTACATAAATACATGCCAGTTTCCAAGCACTCCGATTTTGATCATGTGAACGGGGGATGCAGCAATGGTTGTAAGATGCTTTTCTCATGGCCATTGTAGCTTCAAGCAGTTGCTAAATGAATGGTTGAACGTTGAGGACTACCTGTAATTGGTCAATTATAGGCTACTACTACTACTATCAAGGCAAGCCTTTAGGGTAGGATTGTGTTTTTGTGAAAGCCATTGTAATGTGCTTCTTAAAGGCTAAAATTCTTCAGGAATACCCAGAGTTAGATATAGGGAAAGAATCAAGGAAAGGTAGCATAAAAAATCTGGTGTTCTCCAGATATAGGTAGTCCTTGACTTACAACCACAATTGAGCCCAAATAACTTGGTGGTGCAGCGGACTGTTATGTAGCACTCAGCTGCCAGCTGCCTGCAATTAGTGCGAGTTCAAATCTCACCAGGCTCAAGGTTGACTCAGCCTTCCATCCTTCCGAGGCAGGTAAATTGAGGACCTGGATTGTGGGGGCAATAAGCTGACTTTGTAGAAACACTGCTTATGGGGGGCCAAAAGCCCTAATAAGCAGGTATATACAAAAGAATGAAGGCTATTGCTATAAGTGCATTGTAAGCCGCCCTGAGTCTTCGGAGGAGGGCGGCATATAAATTGAAATAATAAAATAAAATTTATGTTGCCAAGTGGGAAGTTTGTTAAGTGAGCTTTGCCCCATTTTACGACCTTCCTTGCCACGTTTGTTAAGTGAATCGCTTCAGTTGTTAAATTAGTAATATGGTTGTGAAGTGAATCTGGCGTTGCAAAAGAGGATCGCATGACCTTGAGACACTGCAACCGTCATCAGTATGAACTTACCAAGCAGCCGAAGGCAAATCACGTGACCATGGGGATGCTGCAACGGTCATAAGTGTGAAAAAACGGTCATAAGTCACTTTTTTCAGGGCTGTTGTCACTTCGAATGGTCACTAAATGAACTGTTGTAAATCGAGGGCTATCTGTATTTCATAGAACATAACATTGTAGGGCTGGAAGGGAGTTAAGAAGTCGTCTAGTCCACTGGTCCCAAACCTTTTGGGCATCAGGGACCTGCAGATGGGGTTTTGCTTGTTTACGCGGCCCGGTTGCTGGTCCACGGACCAGGGTTTGGGCTCCCCTGTTCTAGTCTAACCCCCTGCTCTAGGCAGGAGATGTTATACCATCCTGGTCAAAAATATTTTTGGAATATTTGGGACCATGGTATCCGCAGAACCCAGTCACCAAGACTGATGTTCAACAATCATGGGAACTCTAGTCCCAAATATCTAGAAGGCTTCATATCACCTTGAAGGTTGCTCTCGGCATCCAGCCTTGCCTGCCGTTGTCCTGGCCACAGAACAGAAGGTGACAGCCCTTAACCAGTGTCCCACCCTGCCCTTATCAGAGGCTGCAAGGAAGGACCCAACAGAATTCGAGAAGGCGGACCCTTCGCGAGGTGCATGAAATGTCGCTGATAATATGGAAAGACACACAATGAATTCACGGCCCCGAGTTCTCGCATCCGTTTGACAGAAGCAATTCCAGAAAACGTCTGAGGAAACACGAACCGGTTGCCTTGAATGAATCACTCCGGGGTAGTAAAAAAGCAAAAAGACCATCTTGCATAAGTGTGGAAGTGAAACTTCCAGGGGAATTGCTACAGAAGGGGAAATCTTCTTTCGAAAGAAATGGCCCTCGGAGGCTGTGTCCTTTCCTGGCTGAATGACTGTCCTCTGCCTCACAGCTAAGTAGGAAGTTAACGTTAAGACCCCTTCCTGCAAACCACAATCGGGTAGTTGCTTAAACATGGCTTTTAGAAAAGAGAATATGCGCTGAAGGCTGCTTTGGTCTCCTTAAATTTCATGGCCGATTCCTAAGCCGCATATGCAGCGGTGATTAAATCCTGTTGAAGTCGGAAAATGTCGGGGTGCTTAGTAATAGCTGCTTAAGGGTGCGCGTCCCAAGTAGAACTAATGTGGAACGGCAGCTTTCTAGCTTTCCGTTTTTTAAAGGGACCCTCGTCCTCCAGTAAGCAAAATGTAGCTTCCTTTGCTGTTGCCTTAGCAGTTTAAATCTATAAACCCAGCCATTGTGGTTTATGGTTGGTTAGTTGGCACATGCCATCAGCCAACTGTGATTTATTTAAGAGCGGGTGTTTGCTGAAGAACCCCCCTATACTTTGGATCAATTCTAAAGCAGTCTTTTTTCAAACCTGGCAATTTTGAGGCATGTGAAGATGCTGACTGGAGAATTCTAGGAGTTGAAGTCCACACATCTTAACATTGCCAAGGTTGAGAAACTGTGATAAATTGTCCCGGCTTAGCACAAAATAAAATAAAACAGGCACCCCTCAAAGCTGGTGAAAGAGGAAAACTTAATCAGGGCATAATTTTTCAGCTTTTCCAGACTTTATATGCTTGAATGGCTATTGAGTAGCTTGTTGAGTAGCTCGAATTATTATTTTTGATTAATTGACACTGTTTTTACATGTCTTGATTCTACTTGACCAGGATAGTGATGGTATGAGTAGTAGTAGAGATCAGCTGGCTACTCTCCCAAAGTTTTAGTGCCTGGCAGCTAACAACATTTTTAAAATAAGTAGAAACAATCTTTCATCAGTCAGAGGAAAAAGTCCTGGCCATTTGTAGTAAATTCTCAATTTATAGGTTATATTGGCAGTGGAATTTCCGTTCCTAAGGAAACGGAACAAGGCATTGTTATGTGAGTTATACGGGATTTTATGAACTTTTTTTTTTTTGCCATGGCTGGGAAATAAATCACTACAGTCATTAAGTGAATCACAAGGATGTTAAGTGAATCTGGGTTCCCCCATTTCTTTTCAGAACCTGTTATGTGAATTGTATGGGATTTTATCACACATCTCCAGGACACTCAACTATCATAAACACAAGTAGTCCATAAATACAACCGTTTACTTAGTGACTTCAAAGTTACAACAGTGCTGGAAAACGACTTGTGACCGTTTTTCACACTTACAACCTTTGCTGCATCCAAATAGTCACTTGATCAAAATCTGGATGCTTGGCAACTGACTCGTATTTATGACGGGTGCATGTGATCCCCTTTTGCAACCTTCTGACAAGCAAAGTCCATGGGGAAGCCAGATTCACTTAACAACCGTGTTACTAACTTAACAGCTGCAGTGATTCCCTTAACAACTGTGGCAAAAAAGGTTGTAAAGTGGGGCAAAATTCATTTAATTGTCTCCCTTAGCCACAAAAATTGACAATTATCTCCCTTTGCCATCCCTTGCTGTCTTGTTTCTTATCTTGTATTTCCCTTGAAAATTCTAATATTCATATTCATACAATTACTGCGAGTTCAAATCTCACCAGGCTCAAGGTTGACTTAGCCTTCCATCCTTCCAAGGTTGGTAAAATGAGGACCTGGATTGTGGGGGCAATAAGCTGACTTTATATAAAAAAGAACACCGCTTAGGGGAGCCCGAAAGCTCTACTAAGCAGGTATATACAAAAGTATGAAGGCTATTGCTTAACGCATTGTAAGCCGCCCCGAGTCTCCGGAGAAGGGCGGCTTATAAATCGAACCAATAAATAAATAAATAAATAAATAAATTCATATTAATCATTTGAGTTTCTCTCTTTTTTTGTCTATAAAATGCTTCTTGTGCTGAGAGCCCCAAAGATGTTTTGGGGCATTATCTATTCCATAAAAGTAGTCCTTGACTTACAGCCATTCGTTTAGTGACCCCCCTCAAAGTTACAATGGCACTGGGAAAATGACTTATGACCATTTTTCACACTTCTGTTGCAGCATCCCCCATGGTCTTGTGATCCAATTCAGACGCTTGGCAACTGGCATGTATTTATGACGGTTGCAGTATGTGATCCCCTTTTGCAAGCAAAGTCAGTGGTGAAGCCAGATTCATATCCCTTAACACAGATCATTGTGTTACTAATTTAACAACTGCATACCTAGCAACCGTGTCAAGAAAGACTGTAAAATGGCCAAAGTCACTTAAGCACCTGTCTTGTTAAGCAAGAGAAATTTTGGGCTCAATTGTGGTCGTAAGTCGAGGACTACCTGTATTATCTTTTAAATATGTTTTAGGTAAAAACCCACCTAGACTCTCATGAATAAATCCTTGCACAATTATTATTGGTTCATTGCATAGTAAGCCAGATGTTTTCAGACTGGATTTGGCATTTTTTTCTACCCATTGACTCCTTCCCAAGGACCTGGGATCAGCAGATGTGGATGTTTAATGGTGTTACAAAGAAGGGAAGGGAAGGGAAGGGAAGGGAAGGGAAGGGAAGGGTTGAGTTGAGTTGAGTTGAGTTGAGTTGAGTTGGAAGGGACCTTGGAGGTCTTCTAGTCCAAACCCCTGCTCAGGCAGGACATCCTATACAAGTGATGGTGAACCTTTTAGACACCGAATGTCCAAACTGCATGCGCACGCATGCCCAAAAGGCGCATGCACAGACATGTGCTAACATGTGCATGCACAAACGTGCATGCGCAACAGAGACTCAAAGACCAGCTGGGAGGCGGGGCATGGGGCATCCCAATGCCAGCAGTGCATCAAGAGGTAAGATCTCTTTCTTTTGTGAGCTTCGGTTAAGTCGTTTGCAAGGAAACAGAAGCTCACGAAAGAAACGCCACGGAGATCTGACCTAGGGCGACGGCGCGCATGCCAGCAGAGAGGGCTCTGAGTGCCATAGGTTCGCCATCACGGCCTTATACCATTTCAGACAAATGATTGTCCAACTCTTCTTAAAAACTTCCAGCGTTGGAGCATTTACAACTTCTGGAGGCAAGTTGTTCCACTGATTGTCCTCATTGTCAGGAAATTTCTCCTTCGTTCTAAGTTGCTTCTCTCCTTGATTAGTTTCCATCTATTACTTCTTGTCCTGCCCTCAGCGGCTTTGGAGAATATTGTCACAGGATGTCAGTTGTTCCAAGTAAAAACCGCATTTTGCAATTGACAGTGCTCCAGTTGTTGTTGTTGTTGTTGTTACTATTAACAATGAAAGAGGGTTTGTTGAAATACTCATTCAAACCTTGATATTCCTCCCGTGTTTTTTAGCTCCAGAACCTGGGTATCAATCCAGCCAACATCGGCTTCAGTACTTTGACCATGGAATCTGACAAATTCATCTGCATACGAGAGAAAGTGGGAGAGCAGGCTCAGGTGGTCATCATTGATATGAACGACCCGAACAATCCGATCCGCAGGCCAATTTCAGCCGACAGCGCCATCATGAACCCTGCTAGCAAAGTGATTGCCCTCAAAGGTACGGAAAATGTTTTCCAGTCGATTTCCCCGTTTTATGATTCCAAGGCTTGGATTTTAATGTGTCTTCTGAGGTGTCCCAGCGTCCCAGGTTCCTTAATTGAACCACAATTGCTAATGAAATAAGCGTAAATTTTCATTTTCTCCCCTTGATAGCAATGAAAGGCTGTGCTTTGCCCAGTGTTTGCAACAATAATTGTGTGAAAAACTAATGGGGTTGATTAATTCCCAAGCATTTGACCATCTCGACATTACCCTATCTTAAAATGTGTGCTTTTAATCTGTGGCAATCCAAAAAACAGGTGCTGTCCTTTAAAAAAAAAAAGGCATGGAGGTTTTGTTAAAACATTTCAAAGCAAAGATGTAGATACTTCCTGCAAACACAATGACATTTATTTTCCTAAGGCATGCACAAATTTCCTACCCTGTTATATGCCAAATATCTCCTGATGTACGATCATTGTAGGGGTAAATCAAAAGCAAACTATAGTTCCCCTTACATGACTATAGGGGCAGCGTGGTGGTTAGGATGCTGGGCTTGTGGCTGGAAAGGCGGCAGCCAAGTTTCAAGACCCGAGGGCCACGTGACGGGGTGAGCTCTCATCCTTCCCCAGCTCCTGCCAATCTAGCTGTTCGAAAGCATGCAAATGCGAGTAGATAAATAGGTACCACTTTGGTGGTAAAGTTAACAGCGTCCTGTGCCATGATGCTGGCCATGTGGCCGGGGGAAATGTCAAGGCTCATGGACTTGAAATGGAGATGAGCACTGCCCCCTATAATCAGCAACAACTAGAGGGGTAAAATCCTCAGGGACTCCTTACACCAGGGGTCCACAACCCCCTGTCTGTGGACCAGCACTGATCAGCGGCATGTCAGTAACTGGGCCGCGCAAACAAGCGAAGCCCCATCCGTGGGATGCAGGCAGCATGCAAAAACCACGCCCCCTCCGGTCCACGGAAAAGCCTCTCCCCACGGGACTGGTGCCCAAAAGGTTGGGGGCCGCTGCCTTACGCGACTATAGTTATATTCTACTTTAGGCCTCTTAAGGTCAGAACTCACGTCCCAACCTGAACTATCTTTACAATGGATGCTAAATGTCTTGGATAAACCAGTTCTTTTTCCTCCCCGAAGCACAGCAAATCTGCCTCTAGTAATGTCCCCCAGATTGCCACGTTGTTTTTTTTTTCCCCCTCTCCCCATAGTGGATAAACTAAGCTCTCAAACTGTCTCATTACAGCAGCGTCCTCTTTTTCTGACGGCTTTAATGTTTTATCACTATTTTTGTCACACTTCCTAATGCTTTCTTGTGTGTGCAGATGGTGAGTTACCTCTGTTTCAGATTGTATTTGCCTTTGTCCTGTTTTATGAAAAGGGAATGCAAAAAGGGCTTACCAGATTAAAAAAGGCTGAAAAGTTAAAGCGTGGCTGCATTTATTAAAGGCTATACAGATGTGCAAAACTCAGTGATACAGGAACGGGATGTTCCGGGATACTCCGGGACATCTCCTGAATTAGTCAGTTCTGTACATCCCTAACAAGAATTTCTCTTCTGTCATGTGAAATTTGGTTTTCAGCACTCGGTGATAATTGGGAAGGAGGGGAAATAACTGAATGCTAGAACCTGCAAGCATTTCTGCTTGGGTATGCATCGGACTTTTTATAAACGGGACAGAGACTTACAATATCATATCTGGCTGTATATTGCTTTTTGTGTATTCTGTATATAACGTTGGAGCGGGGGTGTGTGGAGCTGAAATGAAGCCTTTCAGGCTTCCCAAGAAAAACGAAATGAGTCTGAGCCTATTGATTTATGTATATAAATATTGATTTATATCCCCCATCCCCACCCACCCCATTCACTCAGGATTTCAGACAGTTCACTTAGTACCTCCCTTCTTGTAAAACTACCCTCCTGAAATCCATGTAGGGATGTTGCTATTGTTGTTGTTGTTTTTTTTTTTAAAAAAAAATCAGCTTAACCTTCTATTTAAAGGACAACATCTGAATATGGAATCTAACTCTATGGTGGACAAGTGTGAGTCTTTAACCCTCAAATTTAGTGTTTAATAGCTTTGAAAGTCTTTACCTGCATAGTTTCAGTGCTTTGTGTTCCTTTGGATTGGAGGTGGTGCAGTCTTGTGGGGCTCGTGTCCTTGGAAGTATCTGTAGCTCAATCTCTTAGTTCCCCCCCCCCAAAAAAAAACTTTTTAGCCTGTTCTCCCCTGTTCGCTTCTAGCCTCCCATGCCTTCCCTTGCTCCTCTCTTCCACAAATGTAATACCTTGATGTAGAAGTATATTCTCTTCCCTGTCTTTGTCCTTTAAGCGGCATCATCAATGTTTTATAGCAGGGGTGGGGAACTACGGCTCTTTTATGATTTGTGGACTTCAAGTTGAAGTCCACAAGTCTTAAAGTTGCCAAGGTGGAGACCCCTGGATTAGATCATATGGAAGGCCATTTCCTGAATTTGAACACCCATAACAGGAATTCAGACTCACGTTTTCCTGGTTTGTGGGTCCCAGCTAAAACACACTTAACACCATATAGCAAAGGGCTTTGAAAGAACCAGTAGAAGAGATTATTTGTAGCTCAGGGTTGAACAATGGGGTTCTTGGTACTCTCTGAGGTGGGTTGTTTTCTTGCAGAAAACTCTTCATTACCCAACTAGGTAATATCATCAGTGCTAGGAGGGAGTGTGGTTTTCTCTCATTTTATAGCGATCCCTTGACTTAGGCTGTTGTTGGGGAACTTGCAGGAACATTCTCGCCAACGCTGACAGAGTAAGACACCGGTAGATAAAACAGAGAGTTTACCTCCTCTCTTTCAACACTGATGATGTTACGTAGTTGGGTAATGTATCGTCTGCAAGAAAGCAACCAAGTTCAGAGATCACCAAGGACCCCACTTTGAAAGCTGGCAGCATGATCCATATTGAACGTTCACTCTTTCTTAATTCTTGGGGTATTCCTCTTGGTGACCTGCACCCCACTCTTCCTAGTTGTAACTGTACTCTCTCCCCTTTCTAACCCCTGTGTTTGCTGTATGTTTTAGTACATAGTATGCCTTAAGGGCAACGGTTTGTTTAAAAGGCTTAACTAACAATCCATCTAAGAAAGTGCCCGTAAAGATAAGACATGGCAGCTAACCTTAGGCGATCCCCATATTTCTCCTAGATATGGATATTAACGTGTGTGTTGCACTGATGTTGTATGTCTTGATGTACTTTTTTATCTTCTCAAGCAAGACGTGAAATGAGTTGCTTGGGTTAAGGATGAGTAACTTTGCATGAATGTTGAGCATCATGAGAGAAAACACTTGTGCTGTAACTGGCTTTGAAGCCCTTAATCAGTTCAGCCCTTGGCTCTCTTAGGACTCACGTAGGACAGAAATGGCATTTGAGAATTTGGCCATTTTTTACTGTCAAATTACCGTGCATGATCCTTTCCTTGGGTTGGGATTTGGATGTCTAGATAATCTTCGCAGGCTTAAACATCTGTAGGCTTTTAAGTGACGGGCCATCCCAAGAAACTTTGCTCAATTAATCCACGCTCCTATCTTTAGCTGGGAAGACCCTTCAGATTTTTAACATTGAGATGAAGAGCAAAATGAAGGCTCACACCATGACGGATGATGTCACCTTTTGGAAGTGGATTTCCCTGAACACGGTTGCGCTCGTCACCGACAACGCTGTGTACCACTGGAGCATGGAAGGAGAGTCTCAGCCAGTCAAAATGTTCGATCGTCATTCCAGTCTTGCGGGTTGCCAGATTATCAATTACCGTACCGATGCCAAGCAGAAATGGCTGCTTCTGACTGGAATTTCTGCACAGGTAAGAATATAAGGCCATGCGGTGGCTCAGCGGTTAAGACCTTGGTCTTGCGAGCTGGAAAACCAGCAGCCCAGGTTTGAGACCCGAGTGCCATGCGACAGGGTGAGCTCCCACTGCTTGCCCCAGCTCCTCCCAACCGAATAGCAATAGCAGGAGTGGAGTAGAGTAGAATATAGAATAAGGTAGAATATATAGAGTAGAAAATGGATTAGGATTAGGATTAGGATAGGAATAGGAATAGGAATAGGAATAGGAATAGGAATAGGAATAGGAATAGGAATAG
>WNWU01000013.1:22965177-22996770 GCA_012654045.1 Ptyas mucosa
TAGAATACAATAGAATACAATAGAATACAATAGAATACAATAGAATAGAATGACAGAGTTGGAAGGGACCTTGGAGGTCTTCTAGTCCAACCCCCTGCCCAGGCAGGAAACCCTACACCACTTCAGACAAAGGATTATCCATCCTCTTCTTAAAAACTTCCAGTGTTGGAGCCTTCACAACTTCTGGAGGCAAGTTGTTCCACTGATTAATTGTTCTAACTGTCAAGGAAATTTCTCCTTAATTCTAAATTGCTTCTGTCCTTGATTAGTTTCCACCCATTGCTTCTTGTTCTACCCTCAGGTACTTTAACTATATGCATTAACTATAAATAATGCATTAACTATAAATGATCCTGTGAAATTTGTTTTATTGCAATTGTCGATGTTCAGTTTTCACCCCAAAATTAGCATTAAAATCCTCACCAAAGACTCACTTTCTTGATTGTGCACATGAGGCTTGACAGGCTGTGAACACACCAGAGGTATCCAAGCTTTAAATTCTAGCGCGGCTTCTTTGCCACAGTTCTGTTTCCCAGTATTAAATTTAACCCCTTCTTGTACACTATATTTTTTTTCTTTTTTGTTGTCTATGGAGATTCTCAGTCATCCAGGTCATGGTTGTCCCAAAAGTGCTTTTCTCAAGAGGGAACTAGACTTTCTTGTTTTTCTTTGAAGATGCTTCACTTCACATCCAAGAAGCTTCTTCGGATCTGACTGGATGGTGGGGAAAGAAAGGATTTATATTCTTTGCAGACAGCTGGTCATTTGCATCCTTTTCGAGAGTCGTTGAGGCCACTTGGAGGTTTATCTGTGTCCTCTGGACATGTTTATGTCAAAATCGAATAGCCCTCTCTCAACAGAAGGGGAGAGATACGACATCATCTATCTCCAGTCCATAATACAGTCTTTTCAGCAGCTCCACACGTTGCACTACTCGGGTGGAAACACCCACTCCCCAGGACACAGGCAAACCTCCAAATGGCCTCAACAACTCTCTAAAAGAATGCAAATGACCAGCTTTCTGTTGTTGTTAGGGTTGAAGGTACCGTGTTTCACCACCACACTTCCACGCAAAAAGCAAACCCAGACCCACACCGATGATGAGGCACGACCACAGACCAGAAGCCAGACCAAAGCTGTATCATTGGCCAATTTAAACCCCTCCAATCCATACATGAAGCAAACTGACACCCACCACGAAGATGTGGCACGACCACGAACGCAAAGCCAAACAACAGCAATGCAGCTCACAGCTCAAATCCCCCTGCAACTCAAACTAACCCGAGCACAGCCAAGCCCCCACCCAAACAGAGCACACCCCCATCCAATCAGAGCACAGCCAACCCCCCCATCCAATCAGAGCACAGCCAGGGCCCCAACCAATCAAAGCACACCTCCACCCAATCAGAACACAGCCATGCTCCCACCCAATCAGCTCCCACCCCCACTGGCAGTTAAAAGGAGGAAACAGCTGCGATCACACATTGCTCCTGGAAGCACGAAGCCAAGAACACCAGCCTGAAGATGACGAATGAGACTTCGTCGAAACGTCGCCAAGACACTTCCAATTTTACGCGGGAGACAACCCGAATAACCAAAGACCTATATATATATATATATAAAATCGTTCACATGTGCACGCTCTTCTGCACAGAAGTGCTCTGATGACATCGGGGTCGGTGGGCGGAGCCTCCCGCCAGTTTTACTACCGGTTCTATAGAACCGGTGCGAACTGGGGGTAACCCACCACTGAAACAGGGTATGTTTCTGTTCTATTTCTTTTTTTTGGGGGGGGGGGTGTTATACTGTTTTGTATTTTCTGTGATAAAACAATACATTTAATTTTTTTTTAAAAAAAAGATCTGTATCTCAAGCAAAATCTCCTCTTTTCAGGTCGCCGATGCCATCTTGGGGAATCAGATGTTTACCCACTACGACCGAGCCCACATCGCTCAACTCTGCGAGAAAGCCGGTCTCCTCCAAAGGGCGCTGGAACACTTCACTGACTTGTACGACATCAAGAGAGCCGTGGTTCACACTCACCTGCTCAACCCTGAGGTACTGGGGGTGAAAGTGCACTTACCGTATTTTTCGGAGTATAAGACGCACCAGACTATAAGATGCACCTACCTTTTTTGGTGAGGAAAACAAGAAAAAGAAATCTGCCTCCCAGCAATTTTGCCTCGTTGCAGCAAACAGCAAACAGCCTGCTTTACTTTCATTTTCGTTTTCAGCATAGCTTGATTAGCACAAGGAAAAAAAAATTTCTCCTAGCAATTTATCTCCTTGCAGCAAGCACCAGAGGCCCACGCAAAACAGCTGAGAGCAAAACAGCTGAGAGTCGGGAGGCCTATCCAATCAACTTGTGCTAATTAGCCTGTGCTGAAGCTGAAAGCTGTTTCTTCTTGCTGCTTGCTGGGAGGAGGTAAACTGCTGGGAGGCAGAGGCCAAAGGGTGAGGGCCAGTGGAGGGGTGGGGCTACATTCGGTGTATAAGATGCACCTAAATTTTCACCCCCTTTTGGAGGGGAAAAGGTGCATCTTATACTCTGAAAAATACGGTATTTATTTTTACCTGTTAAGAACCTTCGATGATTTTCATGTTTTTATATGGTAAGCCACCCAGAATCGCTTTAAAGCCAGATGGGTGGGAATAAAAATGGAATAAATTTAATTGCTATGCTGCACTATCTTATGAGTCTTGGCAGTCAGCAGCAGTCATATAACGCAACAATCAAAATGTACACGGTAAATTAAAATGAAGTTAACTTAAAAGCACCTAGCGTAATCTTGATAGCGTCATCGTTCATTCCAAAGTCCCCTGGAATAATTCAGACTTAATCGGTTTCCAGAAGTCTAATAACAATGGGACTATGCTCACCTTTCAAGAGGAGGCCGTTTCAGAGAACTTTGGCCACATCGCTGAGAGATTGAAGTTCAGCTACATTTGGGAAGGATTATTCTATTTAGAGGTGGCAGTAGAGGTAGTCCTCCGCTTATGACCACAGCTGAGCCCAAAACATCCATTGCTAAGCAAGACAATTGTTAAGCGAGTTTCGCCCCATTTAATGACCTGTCTTGCCACAGTTGTGAAGTGAATCACTGTAGTTGATAAATTAGTAACAGTTCACTTATTAAGTGGATCTGGCTTCCCTCATTGACTTTGTTTGTCAGAAGGTCACAAAAGGTGATCACATGATCCTAGGACCCTGCAGCTGTGATCAATACATGCCAGTTGCCAAGCATTCTGAATTTTGAACATGTGACCATGGGGATGCTGCAATGGTCGTAAGTGTGAAAAACTGTCCTAAGTCATTTTTTTCAGTCCCTATTCAGGTAATTTTGAATAGTCACTAAATGAATGGTTGTAAGCCGAGGACAGCCCGTACACCAAATGCACAAGCTTACATATTTAATTTATTTCCACCATAATCAGTAGAAAATTTTGTTGTTTACATCCAAGACACGACAATAAAACGCAGCAAAGTAAAAATTATATGAAAGTATAAAAACAATCCAGTCAAGCTTCAAAGTACAAGCATCCAGTCCATAAGTAATGGCATCGTTTTGCACCCCAAAAGTACTCTGAAAAGAGCTTGGTTTTAATAGCTTCTGAAGTACCAGTACCAAGAGCCCTGGTGGTGCAGTGTTAGAATGTCATTTTGCAGGCTAACTCTGCTCACTATCAGGAGTTTGATCCTGATGGGACTCAAGGTTGACTCAGCCTTCCATCCTTCCGAGGTTGGTAAAATGAGGACCCAGATTGTTGGGGTCAAGATGCTGACTCTGTAAACTGCTTAGAGAGGGCTGTAAAGCACTGCGAAGTGGTATATAAGTCTAAGTGCTATTGTTATTATGCCAATCAATTCATTTAATTACACTTTTTTAAAAAAAATTATTAGTTTATAATATAGGATATAAAGAAAATACAAAAATAAATAGGGAAAATAGGGAAGGGAAAAGTGAGGGAAAGAAAAGGGGAAAAATAAAAATAAAAGGCATTGACTTCCGACTTCCTTCAGTGCAGTAGAATAAGGCATTAATCTCAAACCTCAACTTTTTACTTTTACATAATCATATAAACCAGCCATTTCTATAACAACAAACCTACCTCATCAGTAATATCCTAAATCAAAGTTTCATTTTTTTCTACCTCAAGCACAAAGTCCGGAAGCGGTTTTCAAGTAAAAATAAAAGTATTTATATATATATATATTTTGTCTTTGATCAAAACAGTCAATTTAGCCACCTCCATCAACTCCATCAATTTTTGCAGCCAATCATCCATTGTGGGGATCGAGGTGACTTTTGATCACAGTTAAATGGGCACCCATCTCACCAGAAGTGGCTCTGTGCAGCGAGTTTCCATTGCTGATTCTGGCTGAGAATTCTGGGAGTTAAGATCCCATCCCAGCTGTAAAGCTTCCTATTGGGGAACGCCGTTCTCACGCATCACCCCAGGTCTGCATATTTCTGCCATAACCATAAGAAAAACCGAGATCCTTTCTAATGGCTCCTTTCCCTTGCAGTGGCTGGTGAACTACTTCGGCTCCCTTTCCGTGGAAGATTCCTTGGAATGCTTGCGGGCGATGCTGTCGGCAAACATCCGCCAGAACTTGCAGATCTGCGTCCAGGTGGCTTCCAAGTACCACGAGCAGCTTTCAACTCAGTCGCTCATTGAGCTCTTCGAGTCATTCAAGAGTTTTGAAGGTAGGGCGGTTGGGTTCCCACGCCGCACTCAAGTTCTGAATCCATACTTCTGACTGCCTTGGTTCCTTCTGGGTATCCCTTGGCCCATTGAGATGAGCCACCTTGTCTTGAAGTCATCAGGACAAGTAGTTGTCTTGTCCTCTTCTGTTGGTAGAGACAAGATGGTGGCCATCACTGCTCAGTTGAAGTTGTCCTCTTTCGTCCCAAAGGTGCTTTTTCAGAAGGCAGCTGGACTTTGTTTTTCCTTGAAGACATTTTGCTTCTCATCCAAGAAGCTTCTCCAGTTCTGACTGAATGGTGGAAGATGGAAGGGTTTATATTCCTTGTAGTCATCTAGTCGTTAGCACTCTCTCTGAGAGTTGTGGAGGCTGCTTGGAGGTTCCTGTCACTGCGTTCTTGTATTTCCCAGCTGAGCTCTCATTTTTGGACTAACAGACTTACTGTAGTTTTTCCAAGTTTTGTTATCAGTATTAAGTGCGCATGTCTACATATTTTCTCACATTCCTTTTCTAGCCTTCTTACTCCTTTGTTCTTTCTGCCAAGAGGTCCGGCAGGAACCCTGCCAAAGATGTAGCCAATTAGCTAATAAGAGTTATCTTTATTTTTACCTAGAATAAAATGAGTTTTCTTAGAAATACTTCTTTGGGTTTTATTTTCTTTATGTATACTTTCAAGGAGAAGCCACGGTCCAAACCTCTAAACCGGGGTGCGATTATCCCAGAGCCAGGATGGGATCAATTAACTCCCTGACAGTTCCACACCCATTTGCACTGTTCAGGTGACCCTGAGAGCACAGATAACGCTCCAAGTGGCCTCAGTGATCCTCAGAGAGAGCGCTAACGACCAGATGACTGCAAGGAATATAAATCCTTGTGACCGCATTTTATGACAGTTTTGCCAAAAACGGGCATTTATTTGCAGTTTTCAGCAAGACCGCACCCAGAAGAAGCCATCGATTCGCCTTAATAAACACGTGATTCACTCATCCACCACCACTACAAAAAAAAGTCGTAAAATCAGATTGGTCGCATGACTGACCTGTTGAATGTCCATCACATCATAAGGATCGTAATGGGCATGCTCTTATTATTTTCGTATGTCGAGGACTACCTGTACAGAGGAAATGAGGTTGGAGAAAGCTGCTTTAGATCTGCTTTTGTTATTTCAGCATCAATGAGTGAGACTCACATTTAACATTTCTTTGAAAGCAGTTGTATTGTGGCTTGAAGCAAACGTTTTCAGCACATGAAAAATCTGTTACACGGGGTTCTTGTTGCTCTCTGGGTTGTTTTCTTGCAGATGTTTCATTACCAAACTAGGTAACATCATCATTAATCTAAATTCAGTAATATATTAATCTTTTAATGTAAGTTCACTAATATTTATTTATTTATTTATTTATTTATTGGTTCGATTTAAATGCCACCCTTCTCCAGAGACTCAGGGCGGCTTACAGTGCGTTAAGCAATAGCCTTCATACTTTTGTATATAGCTGCTTAGTAGGGCTTTCGGCCCCCCCTAAGCGGTGTTCTTTTTTATATAAAGTCAGCTTATTGTCCCCACAATCCGGGTCCTCGTTTTACCTACCTTGGAAGGATGGAAGGCTGAGTCAACCTTGAGCCTGGTGAGATTTGAACTCGCAGTAATTGCAGGCAGTTGGCAGCTAAGTGCTACTTAACAGCACTTTAGTTCGCTGCACCACCAAGGCTCTTCTAAGTAAGTGTGGGGTCCTTGGGGCTCTCTGAGCTTGGTTGTTTTCTTGCAAACATTTCATTACCCAACTAGCTAACGTGTACAATATAAAAGGAGAGCACAACTGCACTCCCTGCGAGCACTGATGATGTTACCTAGTTAGGTAATGAAAGATCTGCAAGGAAACAACCAAGCTCAGAGAGCAACAAGGACCCCTCATTTCAGACCTGAGCTACAAATATTCTCCTCTATCAAAATCCATTACTCCCAGCGCCAATGATTTCTAACAGATTCTTTTCATGATTACTCCTTTTCTTTTCCACTCCCTTCAAGGTCTCTTCTACTTCCTGGGCTCTATCGTTAACTTCAGTCAAGACCCGGACGTGCATTTCAAATACATCCAAGCTGCTTGTAAAACCGGCCAAATTAAAGAGGTGGAAAGGATTTGCAGGGAGAGCAACTGCTACGATCCGGAACGTGTGAAGAACTTTCTCAAGGTAACAGGATAAGAGTGACAGGCCTCCCCCCCCCTTTTTTTCATATTGGGACCTTACTTATACTTGTTCTGACCTAGGCTTCCTTAGAAATTAAACAGCACAAACTTAGTCCCGGCAAACCTCTTTAATTCGTAAGGCTTAAATGTGTTCAGTCCGCGAGGCTTGATAAACAGTCTTTCAGAGGAAGGTTATCAACACCCACCTATCTCATGTGGAATGCTGCCAAAGAGCTAATTTCCAGATGCAGGGCAAGGCCAAACTTGGCACAGAGTCACAAACAGAATTTTCAATTCTTGAATCGGCCAGATGAACTAATTGCTTCCTGCAAAAGCTCACGTCCTGTTTGCTCTTCTTTTATGTCTTATGGGAGGGGCCAATCATCTCCAAGCCTTACTCCCAAGTCGACCTTGTTTCCTTAATTGTTCCTGTCTCCTGGCAGCTCTGCACATGTGCACACTGGGAACAGGCTCCCGCTGTTCTTCTGCCTCGCTGATGTCAGACTCCGGAGACTCAGAAGGTAGCAAAGAACTACCAGATGGCCTTGGCCCCCTCTCTGCCTCCGACTCAGAGCCCTTGTCCGAGCCTTCCCCAGACTCCAGGACTGGCCCACGTTCCTCCCCAACCTCCTCACTGTCCAAATCTGCCAGCTCTGCTGGCCACTGGCAGGCCACAACAATACTAAAGGCCACATTGGTTCTCGACATGGTGAGACAAATGCAGAGTTTTTCAAACTTGGTAACTTTAAGATGGGTGGACTTTGACTCCTAGAATTCTGGGAGTTGAAGTTCATCCATCGTGCCAAGTTTGAAAAACGTTGGACTAGGAAGAGGTTGAGGAAGAGCCTGGAGGTATCTAGAGAACCCAGATTGAATCCACAGATGGGCTAGGAATTTGTTAGCATAAAGAGCAGGTTGGACCAGTTTGCTTGGGGTGAAGAGATCCAGAACTCCATATTTGAACTCATAAAATAAAAGCTGCAAAGTTTTTATTTTATTTTTGCAAGTTTCCAGGATTCTGTATCTTACCCCTAATTCATGCCTTAAATCTTAACTGATCTAGATGTCTCTTGTTTCTTTGATCAAGACTCTGATCAACTCAAGTCCAGCTTTCAGATGGTCAAATCTGAATATGTGTCCATGGTTGGTTGCCAACCTAAGCTTGGTAGCTTTCTTGCAGACATTTCATTACCCAACTGGGTAGCATCCTCAGTGCACTTAAATCAGTGACACCTCTACTGTGGATGCCCTCCTTCCTGAATAAAAAGGGGGAAGAAAAGGGTAATGATTCAACTCCATTCTGAATTCTCACCAGACAGGTGCTGTTTCATTGAAAGGAAGAAAATCTAGATCAGTAATTTGGGTATAAATCCTGTAAAGAGCTACCTATGAGAATAGGTAGTCTTTATGCACACCTGTAAGAGAAACAGTTTGCAACTTGGACAGAGATATGAAGGATGTCTGAAGGAAGATGTTTCTTCTGTGGGGTCTTCGGTGCTCTCTGAGCTTGGTGAATTTCTTGCAGACATTTCATTACCCAACTACGTAACATCATCAGTGCTAGAAGGGAGTGGGGTTTGCTCTCATTTTATAAACTAGTGGCTAGCTTGTCAGTATTGATGGGACCCCACTCCCTTCTAGCTTTGAAGATGTTACCCAGTTGGGTAATGAAATATGTGCAAAAAAACCCAACCAACCTCAGAAAGCACCAAGGACCCCACAGCCTGCCCTACAAATATTCTCTTTTCTTGATTGTTTTTTCTGTCTGCTCTACTTTTCCCTGAATTCCGCAGAGGGACAGCGGGCAATCACCAGGTGATGGAGGGCTGCTAGAGATAGCTTCTGCTCAAGGGACACCAGCATCTTGGACTAATTCAGAAGATCGTTGTGTTATTTTACAATGTTAATTTAAAGGGCCATGAGATTCCTGCTATAGAGAGACTTCCGGGTGCACTTCAAGGTGTTGGTGACCACCTTTAAAGCACTCCATGGCTTAGAGCCGGGGTACTTAAGGGACTGCCTTCTGCTACCAATTGCCTCCCACCGGCCAGTTCGCTCCCACAGAGAGGGCCTCCTCAGGGTGCCATCAGCCAGACAATGTCGGCTGGCGACCCCCCGGGGGAGAGCCTTCTCTGTGGCGGCACCTACCCTATGGAATGATCTACCCCCAGAGATACGAGTGATCCCAGACCTCCGGACTTTTCGTCGGGCCCTGAAAACACACCTTTTTCAGTTAGCCGGGCTGGTCTGATCCTTTAATTGATTTTAGTGTTTGATATTGATTGATTTTAATTGACATGTTTTAAATTTTGGGCTAAATTGTATTTAAATTATTTTAAAATGATTTTAACTTTTGTATTATGTTTTTTACCTGGCTGTTCACCGCCCTGAGTCCGCTAGGAGAAGGGTGGCATAAAAGTTCAATAAATAAATAAATAAATAAAATAAAGCTCTGGCATATGCAGCCGTTATACATAAGGTTGCAATTGCCACTCCACTCGGATTGTCTGGGGAGAAAACAGACAGAAGGGTTGGCATAGGTAGGTAGGGTTTCAAGTTCACTCAACCGCCTTCTTGGAGAGCAACGTAGAGATCATCGTTCTTTGTGTCCATCGTTTTCTGATCAGTCTGTTGTCTTTTGTGCTGTTCCGGGTGTCTATGGATTATTCAGGACATGTACCAGGTAATTTTCCATTAGAGGCCTCGCTGATCAGCTCACACCTTTGGTCTCCACTCCTGTGTAGTGTTATGGCTGGAGAATTCTGGGAGGTGCGGTCCTAATGCAGCCGTAGGGAACCAGATGGAGGAAACGGTGCATAGGTTAACTTCCTGGGATTGGGTCTCGAAAATGATGCAGGAGCGTGGCTTAGTTGGTAGCCTTAGCATAGTATTCAATACAGGTAGTCCTCAACTTACGACCCCAGTTGAGCCCAACGTTTCTGTTGCTAAGTGAGAAAGTTAAGTGAATGTTGTCCCATTTTACGACCTTCCTTGACAACAGTTGTTATGTGAATCGCTGCCATTGTTAGGTTAGTAACACGGTTGTTAAGTGAATCTGGCTTCCCCACTGACTTTGCTAGTCAGAAGGTCGCAAAAGAGGGTCACATGACCCTGGGACTTTGCAACCAACCATCATAAAAACGAGTAAGAGGTTTCCAAGCGTCTAAATTTTGATGATGTGATCATCTGGATGCTGCAACGGTCGTAAATGTGAACAACGGTCACAAGTTGCTTTTCTCAGTGCCATTATAACTTTGAGCAGTCATTAAATGAACTGTGGTAAGTCAAGGACTACCTGTAGCCTCCAGTGTATTCCCGCAGAGAGGAAAGAGGTACCTCACTTTTTATGAACGATGGAGTTTCCTAAAAAAGAAAAAAGAAAAAAAAGATTTTGCGCTGAAATAAACTCAGATTCTACACAGAACTACTCAAATAACCACTATAAAAAGGCAACAAATCAATTTTAAATCAAATTAATTTTACTTATTTAACAGATGCAATATGATACGATGCATAGAAAAATGTAGATTTGGTTAAATTTTAAAATTAAAAAACAAACAAACCTAGAAACCCAGACAGGGAATTGAAAAAGTCAGATCTGGATTTAAAAACCCAGCACTTGCTACCTTAAGGTGGAGAAAGGACGTTCAGGTAAGACAACGTCCATTCTCCCTTAAGGGACCATTGGGAAAAAATCAGCTAAGGACATTTTGCCACAATCACTCCTTTGCCTAGAGCAGGGGTATCCAGATTTGGTAAAATCAACTAAGATTTGTGGACTTCAAATCTTAGAATTCTGGTTGAGGAATTCTGGGAGTTGAAGTCCGTAAGTCTTGCCAAGGTTGGACACCTCTGGCCTAGATCGTGCTACATCGATTACAATTCAGGGATTAAAAAAAAGTTTCAGCCCCCTGCTTCAAACATTTGGCTTACCAGAAAGAATCTCGTTTAATTAAGTGAAAATCTTCCTTTCAAATGAAGGCAGTCTTGAGTATCAATCCCCAGCTTTTACCCATAACACATGCATTAGCAAGCAGAATTAGAGAAACGTTTATATTTTTCTAGTTGGCAAAAACTAGAAAAATTGGTTCCCTATCTGGATATCTGGGAATTGTTTAAACTCTGCCATTTATGAGCCTGTGGGAGTGGGGAAAAAAACGCCTATATATCTTATTTCTTGCAATCCCAGAGTTCATCCTGCGCACTCAATAATTGCTGCAGCTGATAAATACGATGTTTAGAATAGGCTTGTAACCCTTTGTCGTCTTGTGCTTTTGGTAAAACTCTTTCTGGAACTTTGAACCGGCTGGAAAGCCTGGATAGTTTTAATATGAATGATCCATGTGAGAACTTAAAAAGATTTTGAAATGTGTTCTTTTAAGGAGAGATTTGAATTAAGAGTTCAGTTGACCTCTTGGGCTTATCCATGCAAAGATTTATCACTTACTGTCTGGTTGCCATTTTATATTTGATATATTAGGTATTTTTAAAAGATTCAGTGATTATGTTTCGGTTTATTGTTGGCTTTTTGCTATAGAGCTGGGCAGCTCTTGACAGCCATTAAATCAATCAATCATCCAATTCCTGCTTTCTGTTTGCAGGAAGCCAAGTTGACAGACCAGCTCCCGCTGATCATCGTGTGCGACCGCTTTGATTTTGTCCACGACCTCGTCCTGTATCTGTATAGGAACAATCTTCAGAAATACATTGAGATCTACGTGCAAAAGGTAAGACCATCTGTTAAGGCACAGGGTCCTCTGGAGCGGGCAGCTACATCCAATCTAATGAACTGACTAGCCTAGACTTGACTTGAAATTGACTTGACTTCAATGATGGCCTCAGGTGAACCCAAGCCGTCTGCCGGTGGTCATTGGCGGCCTGTTGGATGTGGACTGCTCTGAAGACGTCATCAAGAACTTAATCCTGGTGGTGCGAGGCCAGTTCTCCACTGATGAACTTGTCGCTGAAGTGGAAAAAAGGAACAGGTAATTTCCTGCGAATTCATCATACGTTTCAGTTCCAGGGCTAACAGCTGGCGGAATAGCCAATATTTATTTTATTTTTGTTTTGTTTCTATGATTGTCAGTCTGCCAGTAAGGAGTAGGATACTGGCGGGAACTCTCATTGTCCCTTGATAAAATGGGGGAAAGCCACAATTTTAAAAATGGATGCAGGGACTTGGAGCTTGCTTTGTAGTTTGGCCCCTCTGACATTACTCGGGGTGAATTTTTTTCCTATTTAATGCTACTTATATTCTGCTGATTAAAGAAAAATCATAGGGCAGGCAACACTATTAGCATCTAAAAAAAACTATACTCGGACTGATCAACCAATCCGATCATCTTCATTTGCAGCAAAGCATCCCAAATAAACCAATTATATCTTGGCTGCTTGCCGAAATACTAGTAGCCTTTGTGCTGCAGGCTTCTGTATCATGCTGCCTATTTCACTATTGAATGACTGGGTGGCTTACAACAGCATAAAAACAGTAATATAAAAGAGCATTCTTAGTCCATTAACAACCTCTGGGGAGAACAACCCGAGGTGGGATTCAGCCGGTTTGGATGACACGGATGTTAATATTATGTCCGGTTCGGTGAACCGGTAGTTCCGATAACCGGCTGCCCCATCCCTACCCCCAGGAGTCCCCATGCGGCCTGTTTTTGCTCCCAGGGGGGTGCAGGAGGCCGAGTGCTGCCTGTCACACACCCATCATGGCCACGCCCACCCAGCCAGTCATTAGGGTAGAGACCCCGTTGTTAATTTATTTGAATCCCACCACTGGGGACAACCCCTTGGAGCTTCATCTCCATTGACAGAGCCAGGTTTTCCAGCCCTCCTGGAAAGCTAAAAGGTTGGGGCAGATCTCATCCCGAGGGGAATAATGTTCCAGAGGGCAGGAACCCTGGCAGAGAAGACTCTCTTTCTGGAAATTGCCGGCTGAAGGTCCTCGGATCTGAGGCATACCCCTTCTTGTGGAATGAGTGCACCAATCCCATTGGGGTGAGACAGTTCCTCGGGTAATCTCAGAATTGCTTACTGAGTTTCCTCAAAGTCTTTGAAAGCTGTTAAGCAGCAGAACAGTCTGCCTCCTGAAGGTTGGGGGGCTCCCATCACCGGAGGCTTTCAAGAAAAAAGGTGAGACAATTATCCAAGGTGATCTGAGGGATTCCTGCAATTTGCAGAAGGTTGGATTCCATGATCTCCAAGGTCCTTTTCAACCCTAGGATGGTTTAATGACAGCAGTCTGGGTCCTCAATGTGACCCAGACAGCGAAATGCTGTTGCTATAACCATAAGGTAAGAGGAGATTACTTCTTGAAGTTTAGCAGCTGGATAGCAAAACTAAGCCAGATTGCAAATGCATAAAAATACGAAGTGTAGCTTCAAGATTCTCCTTTAAATCTGCCTGCCAGCTTCTTCTGTACTTTTGAGCATACCTGGCTGGGGAATTCTGGGGGTTGAAGTCCACAAGTCTTAAAATTGCCAAGGTTGGGGACCCCAGTCGTAGAAGACGACAACAACAACAACAACTGTGACCCCAGTTTGGGAGCTGTCTAAAACCCCAAACGCCTGTTCTCTCTTTAGGTTGAAGCTCCTCCTCCCGTGGCTAGAGGCCAGAATTCACGAGGGTTGCGAAGAACCAGCTACACACAATGCCCTGGCTAAAATCTACATCGATAGTAACAATAACCCGGAAAGGTTTTTGCGAGAGAACCCTTATTACGACAGCCGCGTGGTGGGGAAGTACTGTGAGAAGAGAGATCCTCATCTGGCTTGCGTGGCTTACGAGCGAGGACAGTGTGACCAGGAGCTGATCAATGTGAGTCTCTTGGAAGAGGGTGGCCAAAATAAATATAAAATTTAAAATTTAAAAAATGGTGGTGGTGAACCATGGGCCTTTCATGACTCGTGGACTTCAACTCCCAGAATTCCTGAGCCAGCATGGCTGGCTCAGGAATTCTGGGAGTTGAAGTCCACGAGTCATGAAAGGGCCGTGCTTCCCTGCTGGCTCAGGGATTCTGGGAGTTGAAGTCCACAAGTCATCATAGGGCCGTAGTTCCCCACCCCTGATATATGGAGTCTCGACTTACGGCCACAATTGAGCTACAGAAGTTCTCTTCAGTTGGCCTCCTGCACTGATAACGGCCTCGGTGATTGTACAGACCCTTTCGTAAAGACTTTTTTTCTTTTTCTTTTTACATTCTTCGTGGCCCTTTAAGCTTGCTCGTTCATGAAGCCATTGCTATCCTTGGTTTGTACATTTGGAGGAACTGAGTCTAGGCTCTGACTTGCTCAGAGCCCTGTAGGAAAAGCCTGTTCAAAAACCAGTTAAAAGTCTAGCAGATTTATTTTCCCCCTTCGTTTTTCAGGTTTCAGAAACCAAGTCGTGAAACTTTGGGGTTCGTTGATGTTCTCTGATCTTGGTGGGGTTTTCTTGCAGATGTTTCATTACCAGGTAACATCATCAGTGTTAGATGATGCCTAGTTTGGCAATGAAATATAATATCCGTAAGCCGTAATATCCTAACAGCCAAGCTCAGAGAGCATCAAGGACCTCATAATTCCAAGCCACAACTATAAATATTCTCTTCCATTGGTACTGTGAAACTTTCTTCCTTCCCCCACCAAAGGAGGCCCTCATCCTCATTGTGTCAACCCCTTTGTCCTCCAGGTATGCAATGAGAATTCACTCTTCAAGAGCCTGTCCCGTTACCTGGTGCGCCGTAAGGATCCAGAACTGTGGGCCAGCGTGCTGTTAGAAAGCAACCCTTATCGGCGGCCTCTCATTGACCAGGTACGCTCTCTTGACGGCCCTGGGTTTGCTTCCCCGCGGGATGAGTTTGAAAGAAGCAATCCTCGGTTGACCGTTGCAACCTCTTTGGTTGGCAGGTTGTGCAGACAGCTCTGTCCGAGACTCAGGATCCCGAAGAAGTCTCTGTTACCGTCAAGGCTTTCATGACCGCTGATCTCCCGAATGAACTTATTGAATTGCTGGAGAAAATTGTCCTGGATAATTCCGTTTTCAGCGAACACAGGTTGGTACTTTTGCGTGTCTGTCAATCCTTCTGTCTCTCCGTGAGTTTTGTCTACCTACCCACCCACTTACCTACCCGCCCGTCTTTCTGTATATGCCTGCATAGAGGTAATCCTCGACTTAACGACCACAATTGAGCCCAAAGTTTCTGTTGCTTAAGCGGCTCTGTTGTTCAGTGAGTGTTGTCCCATTTTATGACCTTTCTTGCCACGGTTGATAAGTGAATCACTGCAGTTGATAAGGGAATCCCCATTGACTTTGGGGGGGGGTCGCAAAAGGCGATCACATGACCCCGGGGCACTGCAACCATCATCAATACGAAACAGTTGCCAAGCATCTGAATTTTGATGACGTGACCATGGGGTTGCTACAGGGATCATAAAGTGTGAAAAACGATCAATAACTCACTTTTTTCAGTGCGGTTGTTAATTCAGGCAGCCACTAAGCAAACTATTGTAACTTGAGGACTACTTGTATCATTCTTTTCTGTCTACCCATCTTTCTATCTTATCAATATTTCATCTACCCACCTACCTACCTAGTTAATAAATGGATGGCTGCCCAACACACACACTCACACAGGTGACTTCAGGTGGCTTACAACCTGAAAAACCATAACCTAAAAACCCATAAGCCCCACATCACTCATCCCCACGGTAGCAGCAATACAATCAAATCAACCACTTGATTGACTCCCTCCCCATTTGGGGTCTCCAGACCCACTGACGAAACCACCTCAGTGGGGCCTTTCGGAAAAGCAATAAGGTGGGGTCCAGCTGTCCCATGGAGAGAATGATGGTCCGTAGGGAAGGGGCCACCACTGAGAAGAATCTTTTTCGTGGGCCCACAAGATGTACCGTATTTTTTGGAGTATAAGACGCCCCGGAGTATAAGACGCACCTTAGTTTTTGAGGAGGAAAATAAGAAAAAAGCTGATTGGCAGGTGGATGGCCTCCCGGAATACCCCCAATCAGCTGTTCCTAGAGGTGAATTTTAGCAACAGGTTCCTTGGTTGTGAGCTCTGTGCCTTTCTTTTTTTTTCTGCCTCTGAAACTCAGTTTCAGAGAAAACTTTTTTCCCTGCCTCTGAAAGCCTCCGAAACAGCTTCAGAAAAAAAAGCCTCTGAAGCTCTGTTTGGAGGCTTTTTTTCTGAAGCTCTGTTTGGGGGCTTCTTTTCTGAAGCTTTGTTTCTGATGTTTTTTTCAGCCTGTGAAACCTCCGTTTGAGAAGCTGGGCTTATACTTATACTACATTTGGAGTATAAGACACACCCAGATTTTCACCCTCTTTTTTTGGGGTAAAAAGGTGCGTCTTATACTCCGAAAAATATGGTACATCCCTAATTGATTAGACCCATCACATACCTTGCCTTCCCTTTTTGATGAGTCATTTGATCTTTTCCCTTTCCCCATAATACAGGCAGTCCTCGACTTACAACCACAGTTGAGCCCAAAATTTCTGTTGTTAAGTGAGACATTTGTTAAGCATGTTTTGCCCCGTTTTACGACCTTTCTTGCAAAAGTTGTTAAGTGAACCACCACAGTTGATAAAAGTTAGTAACCTGGTTGTTAAGCGAATCCGTCTCCCCCCCCCCCCCCAAATCGACTTCGCTTGTCAGAAGGTCGCAAAAGGGGATCACATGACCCTGGGACGCTGCGACCGTCGTAAACATGAGTCAGTTGCCAAGCGTCTGAAATTTGAGCAGATGAATTTTGAGCCGTAACTGTGAAGAATGGTAATAAGTCACTTTTTTCCACTGCTGTTGTAACTTGGAACGGTCACTAAATGAATGGTTGTAAGTTGAGGACTACCTGTGTATGGAGTAGCGACTTTCTTCTTTTCACTATTTAGACTCTTAAAGTAGACAAATCAGGGATAAGGCCCGTGGTCTCTAAATTAGTGTTTCCAAACTTTGATAATTTTAAGACGTGGAATTTTAAAACATGTGGACTTCAACTCCCAGAATTCCCCAGCCAGCGTTGCTGGCTGGGGAATTCTGGGAATTGAAGTCCATATACATCTTAAATTTGTCTGTTCAAGTCCAGTAAGTCTCCAGCTTATAATGATGATCCATTTGCATTTTTATTGCTTTTTTTTTCTTGTCTTTTTTTTTTTTAGAAATCTGCAGAACCTCCTCATTCTGACAGCCATCAAAGCCGATCGCACCCGGGTCATGGAATACATCAATCGCCTGGATAACTACGATGCCCCTGACATTGCCAACATCGCCATCAGCAACGAGCTCTTTGAAGAAGCCTTTGCCATTTTTAGGAAATTTGATGTTAACACTTCTGCCGTCCAGGTAACTTCGGCCCTTCCAGAACCGAATTTGATGTGCCGACGACAGCCGAAAGTGGCTTTTATCTTTGGCCTTGACTTCCCTCTCCTGATGCACCTCTAAAAACCCATCCAGTCTTTGCTAAAGTTAGCATTTATAATACCCTCTTTTTGTGGGGTCCTTGCAGGGGTGAAATGTAAAATTTGTTACTACCGGTTCTTTGGGTGTGGCTGAGGGGGGATGATGGTAATGTGACAGTGGGCGTGGCCAACTTTTTTTTTGTTTTTAAACTTTTCAAAGCATTTTTTCTAAGGCTTTGAAAAGCCTCTCTGCCGATCAGGAAACTCAGGTGGGATCGTCAGAGACTTTTCAAAGCATTTTTTTAAACCACCTCTTCGGCTGAAGAGGTTGCAGAAAAAAAATGCTTTGAAAAGCCTCTGACGATCCCAGCTGAGTCGCGCGATCATCAGAGGCTTTTTTTAAAAAAACTTTTAAAAGCATTTTTTCATCGGAAGAGGTTGTAGAAAAAATGCTTTTAAAAGTAAAAAAAAAAAAGCCTCTGATGATCCTGCAGCTCAGCTGGGCACCCGGGGGGGCGGGGGGGCAGGGACTTTTGCTACCGGTTCTCCAAACCACCCGCCACCATCGCTATCGGATCGGGCATCCAGTCCGAACATTTCACCCCTGGGTCCTTGGTGCTCTGTTGGGCTTGGCAGGTTTTTTTGCAGACATTTCATCACCAAACTAGGTATCGTCATCTACTCTACTCTACTCTACTCTACTCTACTCTACTCTACTCTACTGTCTATGGAAGTGTTCAGTCATCCAGGTCATGGCTGTCCCAAAGGTGCTTTTTCAAAAGGACTTTTTTTCCCCCCTTGAAGACGTTTCGCTTTTAATCCAAGTAGCTTCTTCAGTTCTGATTGAATGTGGAGGATGGAAGGGCCCACAAAGTCCACATTCTGGACAGAGAGGACTGCTGGTTTGAAAGAGGGGGTCAAAAAGGCCATCTGTATATTAAGATTGAACAGCCCCCACTCAACAGAGGGGGAGGGATACGACACCACCTATCTCCTGTTTACAACACAATCCTTTCAGCAGTTCCAAGAAGGCTCCACTCTCATTTGCCTCACTCAGGTGACCCTGGGGACACAGGTAAACCTCCAGGTGGCCTCAACGACTCTCTAAAAGAACGCAAATGACCAAATGACTGCAAGGAATATAAACCCTTCCATCCTCCACCATTCAGTCAAAACTGAAGAAGCTTCCTGGATTTCCTATCCCTGAAGACATCTTCAAGGAAAAAACCAAAGTCCCGTTGCCTTTTGATAAAGCATCTTTGGTACTCTACTCAGTAGAGTACTGTACTCAGTAGAGGAAAGTTCCAAGATGGGACTGCAATTTTTTGCACCCTTTCTTCACCCACATCCTTTCTGGATCGGGACTCCTTACGCACGGTCACTCATGCCCTTGTCACCTCTCGCCTGGACTATTGTAACGCTCTCTACATGGGGCTCCCCTTGAGGAGCACCCGGAGGCTCCAACTGGCGCAGAGTGCGGCCGCGCGGGTGGTAACGGGAGTGACGTGGCGCTCCCATGTAACACCCCTCCTGCGCGAGCTGCACTGGCTCCCGGTGGTCTTCCGGGTGCGCTTCAAGGTTCTGGTTACCACCTTCAAAGCGCTCCATGGCTTAGGACCCGGGTACTTGTGGGACCGCCTACTACCACCAGTGGCCTCCCACTGGACGGTACGCTCTCACAGAGAGGGGCTCCTCCGGGTGCCATCGGCCAAACAATGTCGACTGGCGGCCCCCAGGGGGAGAGCCTTCTCTGTGGGGGCACCTACTATCTGGAATGAGCTCCCCCCCGAGATACGGAGGATCCCGGATCTGCGCACCTTCCACCGCGCCCTAAAGACCTTTTTATTTCACCAGGCGGGCCTGGCGAACTTCTCCCTCTTTTAAATAATTTTAAATAATTTTAATATCTTAAATATTTTCTAATATTTTTATACTTAAATCTGATATTTGGTTTTAAATTGATTGGGGTTTTAATCTGTCTGTCTGGGCCAAACTATTTAATTCAATTTTATTTCTATTTTAAATTTTGTATGTATGTATTTTATTGTCGACTGTTCCCCGCCCTGAGTCCTTCGGGAGTAGGGCGGTATACAAATCAAATAAATAAATAAATTTAAGTGGGCTCAGTTCCAAGTGTCTTGGCTTAAGGTGCCTATAACTTCCATCTGGCTGGCTAATGATGTAATTCAGTAATTCCCAATGTTTTCTTTACGACGGATCCCCTTTAAATACATACCTTTTGTGGCCACGGACCATGGCCACGGATCCCCAAAACTCAAGATTTAAATCATGACATTTTTTTTCAAGCCTTCACAGACACCCCACCTCCCCACCGTGATGACATCACAGCCCCCTGAAGGGTCCACAGATCACAGGTTGAGACTCCCTGACATTTTAAAAAAAATTCTTAACATCAAGTCTTATCCTGCTCTTTTGGATTTTTTTTTATAATTGAGCCCACCTTCGCAAGACTCTGGTAGAAAGTTATCGCTCTCTCTCTCTTTTCCTAGGTTTTGATCGAGCACATCGGGAACCTGGACCGGGCCTATGAGTTTGCCGAACGTTGCAATGAGCCGGCGGTGTGGAGCCAGCTTGCCAAAGCCCAGCTCCAGAAAGGGATGGTGAAGGAAGCCATCGACTCCTACATCAAAGCAGACGATCCGTCGTCCTACATGGAAGTTGTCCAGGCTGCCAACGCAAGCGGTAAGGATTGGGCCCTGTTTTTCTTCCTCGCTCCTGCTCCCCATTAAGTAGCCTTCGCGGAAACACAAAATGTGTCTCTGGTGGCCCTCATGCAGCCCTCCCCAGTTCCGCTATCCCTGGCAGAGCGCTGCAGGAGGCCGTTGCACCCAAAAACGGAGCCTGGGAAGGGTGCCCCCGACACGAGTGATGTCAAGCTGGCCATGCCCACCCACCCAGCACCTGAGTTCAAACACAACCCTGATGTGGCCCTCAATGAAATCGAGTTTGACACTCCTGCTCTAGGTGGAAACAAGTGTTTTCCCTTGGAGAGCAAAAGGCCTTTCCAATCTGTCGTTTACAAAATCTGGAATCTCGGTCAGGAGATTGGAGAGGCTGAGCTAGAAGTTTGAATCTGTACGTTCATGTAGAGGCTCGCTAGAAGAGCTCTGGTGGCTCAGCAGACTAAAGCAGTGTAATTAACTGTTATTAACATCAGCTGCCTGCAGTTATTGCAAGTTCAAATCTCACCAGGCTCAAGGTTGATTCAGCCTTCCATCCTTTCTAAGGTGGGTAAAATGAGGACCCAGATTGTGGGGGCAATAAGCTGACTTTGTATAAAAAAATATACAAAAGTATGAAGGCTATTGCTTAATGCATTGTAAGCTGCCCTGAGTCTCTGGAGAAGGGCGGCATATAAATTAAAAAAAAGAGAGAGAGAGAGAGAGAAGCCAGGTAGTCCTCGACTTACGACCACAATCGAGCCCAAAACTTAAGTTGCTAAGCGAGGCACTTATGAAGTGAGTTTTGTCCCATTTTGCAGCTTTTCTTGGGACTGGTGAATTATTGCAGTTGTTAACTTAATAACCCAGTTTGTTAAGTGAACCTGCCTTCACCTTTGACTTTGCTTGTCAGGAGGTCACGAAAGGGGATCGCATGACCCCAGGACACGGCAACCGAAGGAAAAAAAGAGATGGTTGCCAAGGGACTCAGTGTTGATCACGTGACCAAGGGGATGCTGCAATGGTCATAAATGTGAAAAAATGGTCATAAGTCGCATTTTTTCAGTGCCGTTGTAACTTTGGACGGTCACTAAATTAACTGTTGTAAGTTGAGGACTACCTGTATTTCTAGCTCAGGATTGAACTTGTGGGGTCCTTGGTGTTCTCTGAGCTTAGAGAGGGGTTTTTTTTGGCAGGCCTTTCATTATCAGACAAACAAACATTAAACCACAGCCTAATTCAAGAACATTCCCACCAACACTGACAGGACAAGCCACTAATATATAGAAACGTAGAAAACTCATAACAGAAAAAGACCCCGGGAGTCCATCAAGTCTGCCCTTTGAGTTTTTTGTTTCGGTTTTCTTTTTAATTTGTGTGGTTCATTATTTTTGAAATATTTTAATGCTTTTATTTTTATTTTTTAAGTTTTGTCAGGTGATGTGACGTGTTTTATCACAAGCATGTTAAACTCACTTAAATGACTGACCGACTACCTCCGCTGGAAGTTGGTTCCAAGCTTCCTTCTTTGAACTTCCCTCTTGTCAGTTTGAGGTTATGTCCTCATGGTTCTTCGCTTAATATTCAAAATACTGCTTTCTAGAACCTTATTCACGCCCTTAATAAGGTTAATCCAAGAAGACTTTTACCAACACTGGGCTGTTTTACCAGGGCAAACCGTTAATATATAAACAAAGAGCAAATCCTACCCTTCTAGCATTGATGATGTTACCTAGTTAGGTAATGAAATGTCTACAAGAAAACAAGCTCAGAGAGCACCAAGAATCTCACATATCTCTTGGGGTCCCACTGACTCCTCTTTCCACCAGATTCTTTCACGATTTTCCTCGTGTTGATTACACAAGTGACAGAAACCTCTGAAACGAGAGACAGCTTCTAACCTGAACATCGGCTTTCCCTCTTCCCGTCTCTTTCCCCAAGCGAACGCAATTCGAGTGGTCATCTTTGCCATTCAACACGGTTCTCTCTTCAGATCCCTTTCTCTGCGCACGTCTGTACGCAGGCTAGAGGTTGTCACCTCTCCCAACGGGAAAAGAGCCCACGTACTTGTGAAGTACATTTATTCGGCAACAGATGTGTGAACAGACGTGCCCAGTATAAAGAGTGAACGACAAAGAAGTGGATTGTTTGGCTGACCTGATTTTTTTTTCCTCTTCCCCCCCCCCCCTCCCTCCCAGTTTTGGGAAGCTTGTGTTCCACTGTGCAAGAATGAGCAACTGTTTGGCTCTAATAAAATTCCACACACAGCCCGAGCTTAAAGTAGAATTTAATCGGCACACTGATGGCTCAGTCTTTTTGATTTCGCCAGGGCTGCGCATACTGGGATGCCTCTCTCTTTCCTTCCCCCCACTTCCCATTCCTGATTTTAAAGGGATGTTTGTCACCGGCTGAGCACTGCCCCAGCAAGGCTGGCATTGCCATGACGGTTAAAACCTCCTCTCCTGTCTCCTTTTCGAAGAATAGGAACTGAACGGCCCTCAAATGGATCCTGCAATGTGACTGAGAGCTGCCTTCCCCCCCCCCCCTTTTTTTTGTCCCCCCCACTTAGGCAACTGGGAAGAGCTGGTGAAGTACTTGCAGATGGCCCGCAGAAAGGCCCGGGAATCCTACGTGGAGACGGAACTCATCTTCGCACTGGCCAAAACAAACCGCCTGGCCGAACTGGAAGAATTCATCAACGGGCCCAACAACGCCCATATTCAGCAAGTGAGAGCTTCCCTCCTCGGTTTTTTTTTTTAATCTGCAGGTCGGGGGTTTTTTTTTTCCCTTAATCCTCGGATTAGACTTCTGCCTTCCATCTCTGCAGGGTTGGGAAGGTCGGTAGTTTCTCTCCCCACCCCCCACCCCCTTTTAAAAAATTTTTTATTATTTATTACATTTTTATGCTGTCCGCCTTCCCTACAAGGCGACTGAGTGACGTTTGTAAGAATTGCCACCCAAACGTGGTGCCTCAGGGGCCTGAGTGGCGCAGTAGACTAAGGCACTGTGATTAACATTCAGCTGCCTGCAATTACTGCGAGTTCTAATCTCACCAGGCTCAAGGTTGACTCAGCCTTCCATCCTTTCCAAGGTAGGTAAAATGAGGACCCAGATTGTGGGGGAAATAAGCTGACTTTGTATAAATATACACAAAAGTATGAAGGCTATTGCTTAACGCATTGTAAGCCGCCCTGAGTCTCCGGAGAAGGGCGGCATATAAATCAATTTTTTTAAAAAAAACCTGTAGCATTTCCTTTATTTTTTATTCCCCACCCCCCTTCCTCTTGTCTGCTAGTTGTTAATGGGATGGAGACTCTTAGGCAGGATTTGGGAGCCTTGGGGGGGGGGGGGAGGAAGAGGGAACTGGCGTTGGAAAGAAGCTGGTTCAAATCTCCACCCTGCCCTGGTACCCTTGAGCTGGCCATGGGTTCTTCTCTCACCTCACAAGGTGGTTGTAAGGAAAATAAAGGAGGAGGGAGGGAGCTGGGTTGTGGATGCTGCTCTGATCTCTTTGTGGGACGTGGAGAACAAATGAGGACAACTAAATCCTTAGACTTGATGTGTTTGGTTGCAGGTTTAACATACCCAACCACGGGGGTGATTTGGGCAATGAGTTTAAGGTACCCAACCTAGCCAACTGAAGGTCTGAGCACAGAAGAAATGGTGGAGGGGTGTGAGTGAGATTTGGTAGGCAGCGGGGGATGCTTGGAGCGAGGCCAAACTGCGCAAGAGGAATCCGAACAAATTGGAAGTTTGTAGATACAGGAAGTCCTCGACTTACAACCCTTTGTTTAGTGATGGTCCGAAGTTACAACGGCACTGAAAAAAGTGACGTATCAGTGTTTTTCACACAAGCATCCCGGTGGTCATGTGATCAAAATCCAGACACTTGACAATTGTAAAACGGGGCGAAACTCACTTAACAACTCTCTTGCTTAGCAACAGAAATTTTGGGCTCAGTTTCGGTCGTAAGTCAAGGACTGCCTGTGTAGCATTTTTCCCTTCGTGAATGTCTTAGTGAAAGTGAATGTCTTAAAGCTATACTTCTCAACTCTAGCAGCTTTTAAGACCTATGTACTTCAACTCTTTTGAGACCTATGTACTTCAGTGGCTGGCTGGCGGGAATTCTGGGAGTTGAAGTCCACACGTCTTAAAGTTGCTAAGGTTGACTTAAAGACTCACAGTGAGACTCTATGGTTGAAGAGAGCTTCAAACCATTGAAGTGTCCTATGTAGGCTGACTGACTAGAGATCTCCATCATCAGAGAAGATCTTTTATATAGTTATATCCAACTTCAAGGTGGCACACTTAGCAATTTTTCCCATCCTGTAAACTAAACAGGTCCAACCTCATCCACTTTTACAACTGAGGGTGGACTAGAACTGCTTGTTACCACCGGTTCGACGCACACGCGCACACTTGCTTTGCGCGCGCACTTCCATGCATGCACCCGGCCTTCCGCTCATGTGCTTTGCTTGAGTGTGCACCTTACACGCATGTGCCCGGCCTCGAAAATGTGGCTAAATAGGACAGCATAGCGCTGGGGTGGGTGGGCCGATCTCTGCTACTGGTTTGCCCGAACCGGCTTAATACCACCTCTGTTCAAGATGACGTAAGAGTGATTTTCCACAGCGTGTTCACACCTTGGTGGTCAGCGTGGCCTAGCTAGGCAGGGGGACTCCAGCCGTTCTTTTTACCAATAAACCGCAGACCCACCAATGTCTTCTTGCTTCCATAGGTTGGTGACCGTTGCTACGAGGAGAAGATGTATGACGCGGCCAAACTTCTGTACAACAACGTCTCCAATTTTGGCCGCTTGGCCTCCACGTTGGTTCATTTGGGTGAATACCAGGCAGCGGTTGACGGAGCCCGGAAGGCAAACAGCACAAGAACGTGGAAGGAGGTGAGTTCTAGGCTCCCTAACTTTCAGGTATTCACCCCAGAAGATGGTGACCGTCTCAATAAGGAGGAAAATGTCTGATCAGAAGTGATACATCTGGATTCATTCATTCATTCATTCATTTTCCCGCCTTCATTGTTTTTACAAATAACTCAAGGCAGGAAACTTATCCAGGTCACTTTCCTCCTCCTATTTTCCCCACAACAACAATCCGATGAGGTAGGATTGGACCATTGGCCCAAAGTCAGCCAGCCGGCTTTCACGCCAAGGTGGGATTACAAATTTAGGCACCAAAGACGATAAGGGATCTGAGGCTAAATTGTACGATGAATGGTTGTGGAAACTAGGTATATCTAGCCTATCAAAAAGGAGGTTTAGGGAGGGACATGATAGCTGTTTTTTGGTATTTAGGGGGCTGTGACAGAGAAGAGGGGATTGACTTATTCTCTAAAGCAGCGGCCCCCAGTGTCAGCGTTCCAAGTAATGCACCCATTGAAAGCAGAACTCCAAGGCAGGTAGATTTCTCAAAGAACAATTTATTGGACACATCATATTGGCACAACTGGTGAAAACCTACTCTGAAAGTTCCCACGATTTTCACCTAATTAAAAAGCAAAAGTTCCCCCTTCATCAGTCACATTGTCCAACAGTGGTGCTGGGAGGTTGCCTGGTTACTCCACTCCTCCTCTTCTCAGCCACCTGTTGGAATGGACCTTGGTTCCCACAAGAAAACGTCTTATTTTGACGGCAAAGCCGAGCTATCTAATTTCCCCACTCCCTTTCTCCCCCTCTGCCGTGAAGCCTCAAAGATGGCCTCAGCCAGGTTCACTTCAGGGTTGACCCCCCCCCCCCCCCCGGCCTTTTGGGCACCAGGGATCAGTTCTGTGGAGAGAGGTTTTTCTGCAGACCGGAGGGGACGTGGCTTCACATGCTGCCTGCATCCCATGGATGGGGCTTTGCTTCTTTGAACAGACCAGTTTCTGGCATGCTGTGGACCTGTGCCAGTCCACGGACTAGGGGGGGTTGGGGACCCCTGTTCTAAAGCACCTGAGAACAGGAGAAGAAGTAACGGGTGAAGCTTGTTAAAGAAAGATCAAACCTAGAAATAAGGGGGGGGGGATCTGAAAGTGAGAACAATTAATCAGTGGAATAGTTTGCCTCTGTGAGTTGTGGGTGCTCCATCACTGGAGACTGGATTGAACAACCATTTGACCAGGATGGTAGAGTAGGGGGTTGAGCTAGAAGACCTCTGAGTCCTTTCCAGACCTATGATTCTGTGTTCTCTTCCCCACCTCCCCATTTGAGGTGCAGTTTTTCAGATTTCCAGCTAGCATACCACAGAATTTGGGAAACCGTGTGCCTCGTTTTTCCCCCCTTCTCCTAAACAGAACTCCAACCCTCTTCCCTTTCCAGGTTTGCTTTGCCTGCGTCGATGGGAAGGAATTCCGCTTGGCCCAGATGTGCGGTCTGCATATCGTCGTGCACGCCGATGAACTGGAAGAACTCATCAATTACTACCAGGTAATGGGCCACCTGTTGGTTGCTGATGTCCCCCATATTGTACCTTTACAAGGAAAGAGCTAAAATCTCTTGAAATAAGAGCCAAGGTGGTTCCGTGGTTAGAGCGCAGTACTGCAGGCTACTTCTGCTGACTGCTGGCTGACTGCAATTTGGCAGTTCAAATCCCACCAGGCTCAAGGTTGACTCAGCCTTCCGTCCTTCTGAGGTTGGTAAAATGACGACCCAGATTGTTGGGGGAAAGAGGCTGACTCTGTAAACTGCTTAGAGAGGGCTGTAAAGCACTGTGAAGCGGTATATAAGTCTAAGTGCTATTGCTAATGCTATCTCGGCTATTGGACAGTGATTGATGTCTCTCCCACCTTTATTCCCCCCCCCCCTCTGAAAGGACCGCGGCTACTTTGAGGAGTTGATAACCATGTTGGAAGCTGCTTTGGGGCTGGAACGGGCCCATATGGGGATGTTCACCGAACTGGCCATCCTCTATTCCAAATTCAAGCCACAGAAGATGAGGGAGCATTTGGAGCTGTTTTGGTCACGGGTCAACATTCCTAAGGTATCTCTTTTTTTTTTCCTGATCAGCATCTGGTTTGGAGGGTAGGACTTAGAGCCCTCTGCCCCCCTTTAGAGGGTTGCACGAAGGACCTAGCTAAAGTAGATACTTGGTGTGGACAGAATAAGAATGGCTTTGAGGAGCAGCAGTTAACAGAGTTTGGAAGGGAAGGTCCTGGGGCAGATTTTGTGAGGGACCTTCACCTATTACAGAGGATGAAAAAAATGATTTAGAGACTTGACGCACAAGGACAGCCTATAGGAACTTGGTTTTATTCATTCTGACAAAAATTGGAAGGCAGGGTACCATTCGGGTACGTTAAAAAGTGCCGTGGGGATTAAGAATGTTAAGAAGATAATTCATGTCTAATCTAATGAAGAGGAAGACTAGGAGTGTCACGATAGCAGCATTCCATTATCTAAGGAGCTGCCACAAAGAAGAGGAAGTCAACCATTCTCCAAAGCCCCTGAAGGCAGGACAAGAAGCAATGGATGAAAACTAATCAAGGAGAGATCCAACCTAGAAATAAGGAGAAGTTTCCCGACAATGAGAACAATTAACCAGTGGAACAACTTTTCTCTAGAAGTTGTGGGTACTCCAACACTGGGAGTTGTTAAGAAGAGATTGGACAACCATTTATCTGAAGTGGTGTAGGGTTTCCTGCTTGAGCAGGGGGTTGGACTAGAAGACCCCCAAGGTCCCTTCCAGCTCTCTTATTCTGTAGTGTAGTCTGTAAGGTGGTCAAGACCATTTTTCCATAAGAACAGTCACGAGGACCTGAAATCCTGAGTACAGATTGCAGCTCCGTAGATGTCATGTAAAGATAACAACCACCAAAAAGTTGATTCTCCAATCTGGGCAACAATGGAATAGTCTCCCTCTGGAAGTTTGGGGTGTTCCATCTCTGGAGGTTTTTCAGAATAGACTGGATAGCCATCTCTCGGATCAGATGGCTTAATTTGTTTTGTTTGTAACATTGTAAATGATTGGACTAGGTATTTTTTTAGTCCTGTCTGACTCCACAATTCTATGATTGACAGGGGGGCAGAGGTCGACCTTGAGGCCTCTCGTTTGTGGGGTGCCGCAGGGGTCGGTCCTCTCGCCCCTCCTGTTCAACATTTATGTGAAGCCGCTGGGTGAGATCATCCGTGGCTTTGGGGTGAGATACCATCAGTACGCTGATGACACCCAGCTGTACATCTCCACCCCAGGCCACCCCAACGATGCCCTCGAAGTGATGTCCCAGTGCCTGGAAGCCGTGCGGATCTGGATGGGGAGAAACAAGCTCAAGCTCAACCCGTCCAAGACAGAGTGGCTGTGGCACCCGGCATCCTGATATAGTCAGTTGACTCCATCACTGACTATCGGGGGCGAGTCTTTGGCCCCCGCGGAAAGGGCTCGCAATCTGGGAGTCCTCCTGGATAGGCAGCTGTCTTTGGAGGAACATCTGACGGCTGTAGCCAGGGGGACCTTTTGTCAGGTTCGCCTGATTCGCCAGTTGCGACCCTTTCTTGATCGGGATTCCCTGTGCACAGTCACTCACGCCCTCGTCACCTCTCGCCTAGACTACTGTAATGCTCTCTACATGGGGCTCCCCTTGAAGAGCACCCGGAGGCTCCAACTGGTCCAGAACGCAGCTGCACGGGTAGTGACGGGAGCAGCATGGCGCTCCCACATAACACTGCTCCTGCGCGAGCTGCACTGGCTTCCGGTGGTCTTCCGGGTGCGCTTCAAGGTGTTGGTGATCACCTTTAAAGCGCTCCATGGCATAGGGCCCAGTTATCTCCGAGACCGCCTGCTGTCACCAATGACCTCCCATCGACCCGTGCGCTCCCACAGAGAGGGCCTCCTCGGGGTACCATCAGCCAAACAATGTAGGCTGGTGACCCCCAGGGGGAGAGCCTTCTCTGTGGGGGCACCTACCCTCTGGAATCAGCTGCCCCCAGAGATAAGGCGAATCCATGACCTCAATGCCTTCCGCCGTGCCCTCAAAACACATTTTTTCCAACAAGCCGGGCTGGCTTAAGAAGAAATTTTAAATATTTTAATTGGTTAGTTTTAATTCTGGAGCCAAATTTATATATATTTTAATTGTTTTAATATTTGCATTTCATGTTTTTATTTCTGGCTGTACACCGCCCTGAGTCCTCAGGGAGAAGGGCGGTATATAAATTGGAAATAAAATAAAAAAAAATAAAATATGATCCTGTGATTTATTGGAAGAGTATCTGTTTTGCCCTGTGGAAGGTCCTGACTTCAATGCCCAACATACCCATCTTAAGAGAAACGGGGGTTTCCTAGCATTGCTGGTAATCTCTGGATTGGCCCACCCAGTTGCAAAATTAAAATACACAGGGATCCCCTTTGGATTGAGTAAATTGAGACACCCGGGGTAAAGATCCTTGAAGACATTTGACTGATTAATGTTGGAAGCTCATGCTGGATTAGTTGGGCTAGAGAGGCTTGCCCTTCTCATGCTTCAATTCACAAAATGCTTTGTTCCTCCTAGGTTTTGAGGGCTGCTGAGCAAGCCCACCTCTGGGGAGAACTGGTTTTCCTGTACGATAAATACGAAGAATACGATAATGCTATTATTACCATGATGAACCATCCCACAGATGCCTGGAAGGAAGGGCAGTTCAAGGACATCATCACTAAGGTAGGAGATCTTTCTCTCCATAACTTCTTTAGGTTTCCTTTCTGATGTTCCTGCTTGGTGGAAAATAGGTTGAGGCAACCCATTTTATATCCAGAGTCTTCTGAAGGGTGATCTTACGAGGGTCTCTCTTGCTGGCTGGAGAAATCTGAGAATTGAAGTCCACAGGTCATAAAGTCGCATTTGTTGTTGTTGTTAGTTGCAAAGTCGTGTCCGACCCATCATGACCCCATGGACAACATTCCTCCAGGCCTTCCTGTCCTCTACCATCCTCTGGAGTCCATTGAAGCTCACTCCGACTGCTTCAGTGACTCCATCCAGCCACCTCGTTCTCTGCTGTCCTCTTCTTCTCCTTTTGCCCTCAATCTTTCCCAGCATGAGGCTCTTCTCCAGGGAGTCCTTCCTTCTCGTTAGATGGCCAAAGTATTTGAATTTCATCTTCAGGATCTGGCCTTCTAAAGAGCAGTCAGGGTTGATCTCTAGGACTGACCGGTTGGATCGCCTTTGCAGTCCAAGGGACTCTTAGGAATCTTCTCCAGCACCAGAGCTCAAAGGCCTCAATTCTTTGACGTTCAACCTTCCTTATGGTCCAACTTTCACAGCCAGACATTGCAACTGGGAAAACCGTAGCCTTGACTATACGCACTTTTGTTGGCAGGGTAATGTCTCTGCTTTTTAGTATGCTAAAGTTGCATAGAATAGCCCAAAGGACACATTCTGATGAGAGAGAAGTTCCCTGAGGATGGGCTCCAGCGTGAGTCCGAAACCTCGGAAGACTAAACCTCCGGTCCCGATGACCAACCCTGATTGGATCCTGCAAAGTTATCCTGGGTCATGTGTATTCACCTTCATTCATGAGGTCTTAAAATGGCCACGATTGAGAAACATTGTCCCACATGTTCCGTTCCAGTCCAGTTGATATTAGAAGCAAGGAACCCACCCAACCCCAAAGCCCTTGGAACAAAAGTAGAGAATTTACTCTTTTATCTCCTATTTTTATCCGGGCAATCTGTGATCATCATCATCTCCTTTTAACGACCCAATAATTCCTTGCGGGGTGGAGTCTGGACAACTGAATGGAGCTGTTTACTGGTCAGATGCCCTTCCTGTCACCAATGCAGAGTTTTGTTCAGCAGATATATTCTCCCAGAGAGAGAAATATCTGCTTCTACCTAGGATCACAGCCTCACGATTGTGAGGTGAGAGCTCCACCTCTAGGCACCACTCTATCCGGGCAATCTGTGATGAACTCAACAAAATGGAGAAGCCACCAGACAAATCCAAACCATACAGTCTTAACTCAGTGGTTTTAAAACCAGCTGCAGCCAGCTGAGCAAAAACACAGCCCTTTGCGGGGGTGGGGGGGGTGGGGGGGGTTGTAGATCATTGTCAAGGTCTGATGAAGAGTGAGTTTGGCTGTTGATTTATAGTGTAACTCATTGTTAACAATCGCATTGAAATCTCCTGTTATACAGATACCTTCATATTCATATTCTAATATTTTCCTGTGTAATTTTGCATAAAATTCCACTTGATTTTCATTTGGAGCATATATCCCCACTAATAATATCTTTTTGTGGTTCATTACTATTTCTACCATTAATACTCTTCCTTCCTCATCTTCAAATATTTGTTTAGACCGAATTGTTTTTTTTTTAAATATAAAATGCTACTCCTCTTTTACTTTGGCAGGCCAACGTTGTATATAATGTTCCCAATTTTGTTTGCTCCAAAAATTTAATTTAAATTTTTTTTCTCTTTAGAAAATATGTGTATATGGGATTAATTATGGATAAGAGAATGTACATTTACGATATATTTATAAGAAATAAAATAAAAAACTTTTTTGCAAAAAAAAGTGAGTGAGTTTGGCTGGAGGATTGTGTTACTTAATGCATTGCTTAATGCATTGTAAGCCGCCCTGAGTCTCTGGAAAAGGGCGGCATATTTATCTATCTATCTATCTATCTATCTATCTATCTATCTATCTATCTAT
>WNWU01000013.1:23001770-23016830 GCA_012654045.1 Ptyas mucosa
TGGATGACTGAGAATCTCTACAGACCACTGGATGGTTAGCTGTGGTTCATCGATAATATTAAACCCCGGCTGACCCTTTGAGCCCCCTGCTTGTCTGAGCAGATAGAAGTGGAGATGATGAGTCCCCTTTACTGGAGAGTCAGAACAAATGTCTAGGAGTGTCAGGCTGTTAGGCTTAAGCTAATGGATCCCTTTTGCACACTTTGTGCAGGAAGATGTCACCTCCAGTGGGTCCTGGCTTCTAATCTGCTCTTACAGTCTGACATTCAACAGTTGGTTTCCAGTCTGCCAGCCTGGATCCTGGCTAGATCAAGGCTTTCGCTGTGCTTGTTCTGGCCATGATTGAAGTCATGAAGAAGCACTTTGAATATTCCAAACACATCGGCATAATTTGGGGATTGAGAATCCCGCCAACTCGTGGGGCCTGGAAGCCTGAAAGCATAGCTCCCGTAGCCGAGGTTGCCAGAGGGAGGAGATTCCAGGTTGCATGGCAGCTGTTTTTCCTTGTTTCGGACATTCTGAATTGTTTCTAAAACATGTGGTGGATTTTCCCTATTGTGTTTGGGCTGGGAGGAAAAATCTGCCTTTAGGAAATATAATACGAAAGCCAGCAGCACAGCAGAGGAGATTTAACCCCCAGCTTGTGGTACTTAAAAAGCTTGTGTTTTGGGTGTTTTAATAGGATTAGTAGGAGACCGCTTATGGTTTATGGTTAAGCATGCTGAAACTTAGGTAATAACTAATACGACTAGGTGGCCAGTGCTCAGATTGGGTGGTTTCTAAATTAGAATATGATTTGTGGCTTCAGGACCCCCACCCCCTCTTTCCAAAACTCATTCCTGAAACGCTGGGTTAGAAAAAGGCCCACATCACCTCTGCATAATTCAGGAATAAATATCCTTCGAAGCAGTAAACTTGGACCACTTTTGCCATCAGGGCCAAAATAACTTAATAAAGTTGTAATATCTAGGTCAGGGGTGTCAAACTCGATTTCATTGAGGGCCACATCAGGGTTGGGGGTGCGTGTGTGTGTGTCCAGGGGTGGGCGTGGCCATGGTAGGTGTGGCCATGGTGAGCCTCCCCAGCTTCCAGCAGCACTCTGCCGGCCGAAAATGGACCACGCGGAGGCCACGCCCGACCTGTTTTCAGCCGGTAGTGTGCTGCAGGAGGCTGGAGAGGCCAAAAATGGACTGTGGGGGAGGTGACACGTGCCCCCCCCCCATGGCCCGTATTGGCTGGCAGAGGCACGGCGGGCTGGTCCTTTGATATTTCCAGGCCGGCTCCGTGGGTCACGTTTAAGCATCCCGCCGGATGCAGCCTGCAGGCCTTGAGTTTGACCCCCCTGATCTAGGGCAAGTCTCAGAATTCCCCAGCCGGTTCACATTTCTTAAAAGCTGCTCAGGTTGACCAACACTGGTCTGGAGTTTTACCCCACAGGTTTGCCCTTCTCTTTGCATGCTGTTCTTGGCGTAACGTGAGAACGTTACCCATTCAACCATGGAAACGCTAAGGAACTTGACTTTGGCAGCAAGGGTGGTCTTTTGAGTTCTAAACCTTTCCCCTCCTTTTGACTTGCTCTCTGTTAATTCTAAAATGCAAAATATTGGCGTTTCTTTTTCCTCTAAGCTGCACCTTCTGAATTCCTTTGCAGGTTGATACAATAAAGGAAAAGGTGAAAGTTGGTTCTTTTCCATCTTTTTTTTTAAAGTCTGGAGGCCTAAGTCTAAGGATATCTGCATGAGTTTTATTTTTTTTATTTTCTTTTGTTTTACTTTTTTTTCCCCCCCTACCTTCCCTACACTGCTGCTACTGCTTTCTGCCCGCCCGCCCCTTTGAAAAAAAAAAAACCTCACTAAAAACGCCTCTGCAAGTTAAAAAAAAAAAAACCAGAGTCATAGCTGTAGGACAGAACCGTAGACACTAATTGGCTCATCAACTCTCCAGGAAGGTTAGAAACAAGCATCCGGACACCAGGCATTGAACCCTCTCCCAAGAAAACCTCTAAAAAGGAGGAGCAGGGAATAGCCGGTGCAGTTGCTTAACCTGGTTCTCCCTGAAGGGTGGCGGGGAGGGGAGGGCATTGGGTTTCCCATTTGACGCTGTGTGTTTTCCCCTCCCTGGAGAGGATTGTGACCACACCAATCTTACTAACGTGTCTTGCTGAGAGTGGCTAGCTGCTTAGAGACTCCCTCTTACCACACCAGCCGGGCCTTTGCCTCTCTGGTCCCATCTGGCTGCTTCCTCTTCCCTTGGTCACTTTCCAAGGCTTGGGTCTTCCCCATTGATTGCAAGCCCCGTCTCTTCCCATTGGTTGATTTCAAGGCCTGAGTCTTCCCATTGACTCCCGAGGACTGGTCTCGCCACTGATGGATTGCGAGGCCCGGGTCTTCCCATCGATTGGTCTTGCCTTCACCCCCAAAACCTCCCAGACCCGGTTTAAGCCAGAGCCAAGGCCTCCGCTTCCCAAAGCCGAGCCGTTCTTCCCGCTCAGTAGCGTTTCCCCTAAATTCAGCACCCGTCTTCTGCAAGTGGGCCGATCCAAGCTCCCCTCTTCATCTTGAGAATTGGGCCACGCGCACAAATACCCACCCTTGGCCCACCTACCCCCCACCCCACCCCACCCCACCGGCCCAAAATGTCTGGAACCGGCCCGTGCTCCAACATTTTACCCAAGTCCTCCAGCAGCTAGTAAGTCAAAAGGCAGAGCCCGTGTGGTGTGAAAAAAGGTACATGAACTGCCGTGTTTGCTTTTCTGAACTGAGCATGTCCGGCCATCATTGTGATGTACATCTCACTTTCCCTTAAGCTGCAAAGCATTGCTGTGGAAAGGGGGGGAGGGGCTGTTTCTGCGTGCCGTGAATTTGGGGGGGGGGGGGCTGGCTGGAGGGAGGCGTCTGGCCGCCATCTTCCAACTTCACTCCTTTGCTTCTTCAGTTCCTTTGCCTTTTTTCCATGCACATATGACACCGAATCTCTTAGCATTGACCGCATGCGGTTCACTCTTCCTTTCTTTCTTTTGTTCGTTCTTTCTTTCTCTCTTTCCTCCTCCTTTTTTTTTTTTTTTACTTTTCTCCCTTCTGCAGCCTTATTGCAGTCTCCGTGGAAAAGCCTTTTCTTTTCTTTTTTTCCTTTTACAAGGAACGGTTTGCCGTTAATAAAAACCGATGAGGTGGTTCCGATCGAGCGTACTAGCTCTCCACGGTTTAAACCAGATTGTTAGTGGAGTCTTTTTTCAAACAAACTAAAAACAAAAAAACCTGGTGTTTCTTCGGAGCCATCGGGGAAAAAAAACCAAACAAACCCAGCAACCACCACAGTCAAATTGGCAGTTGTGGAAGATTTCTGGATTTCTCCTCTGCTTAGCTTCATCCTTTTATCTAGATCTGTACCTTTAGCACCTTAAAATCCCTTTTCCGCTGATTTTTTCCTTCTTCGCAGTAGCAGGTTTTCCAGCCTAAATGATGGGGTTTCCTAGGAATAAAGGGATCTCAACGGAAAATAAAAACAAAGCTGGTGTAGGGTTGACTTGGATGTGCAGGTAGTCCTCGACTTACGATAGTTCATTTAGTGACCGTTCGAAGTTACAACGACACTGGAAAAAAGTGACTTAAGACCGTTTTTCACACTGAACAACTGTTGCGGCATCCCCACGGTCCCATGATAAAAAATTCAGACGCTTGGTGTCTTGACTCATATTTATGACGGTTGCAGCATCCCGGAGTCAGGTGGTCCCTTTTTTACGACCTTCTGACAAAGTCAACGGGGGGAAGCCTGATTCACTTCACAACCGTTGTTGCTAAATATACAACAGAAGTAATTCATTGAACGAAAGTTGCGAGAGAAGTTGCAAAATGGGTCAACATTCATTGAACGAACATCTCACTTGAGCAACAGAAATTTTGGGCTCAATTGTGGTCGTACGTCGAGGACTACCATACTCACCTGCTCTCTTGCGTGCGTGTGTGCTCTGTGCTTTGGTTTCAGGGGCCATTATTTTGAGAAGACTATATTTCAAATGCTTCTTGCTTGTAGATACCTTAAGTGCAATAAAACATATTTTTTTGCGGGGGAGGGAAGGTTAGAATTAGGAAAAGGAAAAAGTTTGCTGTATTGATGAAAAGGGGGGAAGCTTGTGAGTTCAGGAGGAACTTCCATCTTCAAGCAAAGGCTGGATAAACATGACTTATCAGAGGGTTGATCAGAAGGGGGTTGATCCACCTGTAGGCTAGCAAGATTTCTCCTAGATTCTCCTTATGGGTACGGAATGGCTCCTATGGCCTAGTGAACTGGTGATTGTTGTGTAAATGGGGAGATCTAAATCCAGATGCATAAAACTACCGTCAAACCATGCTGGCCATCCATCTAACAAGTGACATGCTGTTAAATACAAATGTAAAAGACCTCAGTAGCCTTTTTGTTCTTAAGTGGAAAATCACTGTGCTTAGAAAAGGGATTTCTGCATGAGATAGCTCCCACATGGAGTGCTTTGTTCATTCGTTCATTCATTCATTGATTCCTTCATTCCATGCATCCATGCATCCATTCATTCATTCATTCATTCCTTCCTACCTACTTCCATGGTCCATCTCACCTAAATGACTCTGGGTGGCTTTATATGGGGTGTCCAACCTTTAGCAACCTTCAAGACCTGTGAACTTCAACTCCCAGAATTCCTCAGCCAGCCATGTTGGCTGAAGGATTCTGGGAGTTGAAGTTCACAGGTCACAAGACACCCTCACTTTAGAGCATCCTGCCTGTGCTTCTCGGCTCCATCATGCCCTAGGGCAGTGTTTCAACAACCTCAGCGACTTTAAAATACTTGGCCTTCAACTCCTAGAATTCCCCAGCCATATCGTAAAGTTGCTGACGTTGAGAAACGCTGTCCTAAAAAGCTGGTTCCCAGGAGAGCTAGCAAAAGAGGTTGGCTGTAGAAAATGACCGAACTGAGCCCAAAGGAGGGGTCAGTCCTCGAGTCCCTTCGCGCCCACCAGAGATCGTAAGTCCAGCCCACCTTGAATTCCTTTCATTCTTATCCTCCCGCCAATTTGCTTTGGCCGTTAGTAGTTCAGGTTCTTGTTAGAGAGCTTAAGCTTGCAATAAACCTTGCTATACATTTGAAGTGCCTGGGTTTCCTGATTTCCTTGGCGCTTGACATTGGCTCGGGTCAAAGCTGTGCAAATGACACCGTGGGGGTGGGGTGGGGGAAGGGAAGGGAAGGGAAGAGGGAGGGGGGATACAGCGAGGCGATTGGATGGCTTTAGCAAATTCCCCGGAACTTGGTCCATTAATTTGGTCCACCAAATTGGTTCTCTGCGATCTCTTCACACAAGGTACGAGCTAGACCTGAAGCCCTCCAGCAGCGAGAGCACCCCTCCTCCCCCTCCCCCCCCTTCCACGCTGAAGGCACTTCAGGAGAACCTCCTTGGACATCTCCTGCAAACCCGGTGGCACGTTTAGACCGCCGACATTTCCTTCCCCGACTTGGGTTTATTTTATTTTATTTTTTATTATTTAATTTTTTTGTCAAATGATTTCCTTTCTTTGACTGTGTTTCATGCCCCCCCTGAAGGCTTTTCCACTTCTCTGCCAGCAAATGTAGGACGCTGAATGATAGCCGTGTGGTTTCCCCTGATCTTTGGGAATGCTTCTGTTTTCCTAGGTGGACAAGCTGGACGCCTCAGAATCGCTGAGGAAAGAGGAAGAGCAGGCCACGGAGACCCAGCCCATTGTTTACGGTAAGCCCTTCCTTAGCTCGCAATATACATAACCATCACCTTACTCCTTTTTTGAGATGAGGGATATTAGGCAGAACATAGAGAAGGAACAAGAAGTAATGAAGCATAGCAATAGCACTTAGACTTGTATACCACTTCACAGAGCTTTTACAGCCCTCTCTAAGCGGTTTTACAGAGTCAGTGTATTGCCCCCAACAATCTGGTTCTTCATTTTACTGACCTCAGAAGGATGGAAGGCTGAGTCAACCTTGAGCCGGTCAGGATCGAACTCCTGGAATGAGCAGTGAGTTCGCCTGCAGTACTGCATTCTAAACCACTGCTCCACCAGGGCCCTTACCAATAAATTAAAGGCACGAGGTAAAAGAAAACAATAGGAAGTAAGTAAGAAACATTAATATCCATGTATCTTTCGGTACATTATCTTTAGTTCTTTAAAGTAAATTGAATACAACATTGTACCACTGAATGCAATGAAAGAATCACCAAATCAAACAAGCTAACAGTATATACTAGCCTAATCAGGGAATCATCAAGAAGAAAAGAACTCTTGCAATGAACAAAGACCATCCCTTCAATTTCATAGCTACTAGTAAGATTGTTGGCCGAGCAGGTACAAAAATAGCCAGGGAATTGATTGAAGCCTGGGAGATGATCCCCTTGCCAGTCAACAGGAGAGCTGATTTACCACCAGCTTCTCAGGTACTTGAGAGCGGAGGGATTGGCAGCAAAAGGAAACAACAGCCAACAACCTAATACCTTCTTGTGGATTTCAACAACCATGCTGGCTGGGCAATTCTGGGAGTTGAAGTCCGCAAGTCTTAAAGTTGTCAAGGTTGGACACACCCCTGCTTTAAAACAAGAAGAGAGGGTGTTTTAAGCAGCCTGGCCATCTTCAACACGCAGTTGTCATTATGTGGGACTTTTGGTGCTCTGAGCTTGGCTGTTTTCTTGCAGATGCCTCATTACCCAGCTGGCTAGCATTGAAAATTTGGTCACAATTACATCTAGCTCTGGCACACTACCAGAATGGAGACTGGAATTTCAGTTGTAATTCATGGCAGTTGCTCAAAATCAGATATGTGATCCAGAGGTAAAAATGCTCCCAGTTCGGACCGGATTGCCCAATCCGGTAGCGATGGAGGCGGGTGGTTTGGAGAACCGGTAGCAAAAATCCCTGCCTCCCCCCACCCACCCCATGGCCAGCTGAGCCGCACAATCATCAGAAGCTTTTTTTTTTTTTAACTTTTAAAAGCATTTTTTCTATAACCTCTTCGGCTGAAAAAAATGCTTTCAAAAGTAGGGGGAAAAAAAGCCTCTGATGATCGCGTGGCTCAGCTGGGATCGTCAAAGGCTTTTAAAAGCATTTAGTGGTTGGTTCTTCAGGGAGGGCCCTCAAAGTTCATGCTGTCGAAATTTCGGGACGGGGCCTAGTGTGAAAAACGCAGCCCTTTTAACCCTTTGCTCCATTGTCTTTCTTTCTTCCCTTCCTTAGGTCAGCCCCAGCTGATGTTGACGGCTGGCCCCAGCGTGGCGGTCCCTCCTCAAGCACCTTTTGGTTACGGCTACACCGCACCTCCGTACGGGCAACCCCAACCGGGGTTCGGATACAGCATGTAAGGAAGCCAGCGGGGAGCCAGCATCCTTTTTGTGGAACCTCCACCGTCCCTCTCACGCCTGACTCCGCAGGGGGCAAACCCCCCCCCCAAACCTCGTGTCCTCGTAACATTTATTTTATGAAGGACTGTGTTTTTCTGTTTGTTCCTCCTCTCTTCCTTCCTTCCTTCCTTCCCTCCCTCCCCCCTCCCTAAACGCCACCTCTTCCTTTCTTCACATTCCACATCTTTCACCCCACCCTCCCTCCGGTGGGAATACTTTTAAATGTTCCAGCAGGCTTCTCCCCACCCACCCACCCACATACATTTTTTTTGCAAGATTGCTTCTGACATGAACAACCCACCCCGTTCTCTCGTGACTCTCTCTTCCCATTTGCACTCTTGGAAAAACGGTCTGATCTCTTTCGGTCCGGGGGGGTGGGGGGATATCCGTGAGCGGTTTGTTAAGTGTGGCCCATTTTCTCTCCCAAAAAGCACGTTTCCAAAAAAAAACCAAAAGCATATTCTGAAAAGAAGGGGGTTAGGGGTGATGAAAGGGAGATTCATTTAGCGGTGGATTTGAAACACTAAAAGAGAATATTTTGGATGGCTTGGCTCTTGAAATCCATAACATTTAAAACGAGAGAGAGAGAGAGAGAGAGAGAGAGAGAGAGTGAAAGCTCGCAGATAACATACCGAAAACCTGTCCTGACTTTAAAACAAAAAACCAACAATGACCCACCTAGTTAGAGGCTCCATTTAAACCTATGCAGGTTTTCCAGTTTAGATGTACAGAAAACGCCAGTGTTTTGCTCACTCCGTGCGTAATCCCACCGAATCCTTCTGTTGTGCTAGTGCGCTTTTTTTAATTTTTTTTTTTTTTTTTTTTGTGGGGACCATTTTATATTCCACTTGAGGAACAAGGCGCAGGAGTGGGGAGGGCACCGTAAATCCAATCTTCCGTGTTTCTGACTAACCTCGCCCTCCAGTTTGTGTATGTTGGATATTGTGGTGTTCCCACTTCCCCTTCTCCCTTCCCCCCGAGTGTACAGAAGAGAGACAGAGAGAGAGAGAGAAAGAAAGAAAGAGAGAGAGAGAGAGAGCAAGAATTGAAATGGGCGTTTGGGAAACCCCAGTGGCTGTTCAGTTTTGCTTGTGCAATTGAAAAAAAAAATGACTCAAATTGGAAAAAAAAAAAGATAATAATAAATGACTGGACTGTGGATATCCTCTATAGTAGTTTTTCAGTATGTATCTCTTCCAACTCCTTTATAATGTATGCGCTTGGCCTCAAAACAGCCAAACAAACAAACTACCAATATATATACATATATATATATATATATATAAAGTTCGGCAGTGTTCTTCAGGTCCAAAATCGGGAACCAGCAACTTAGCAAAAAATTTTTTCCAAATTCTCTTGACTGTGGAGTGGATCTTGGACAGGTGACTTGCACTGATGGAGATTCCTTTTGAGATGAATGGGAAATGCTTGGAGCTATAAACGAGGAAAAATTGATGGCACTTTTTCAAGCCCTCGGCTAGGCCTGAGCCGCTGAAGGCATTCTTCTTCCCAAGTAAGAAAACAAAACAAAAACAAAAACAAAAAACAAAAAATCTTTAGGGTTGTAGTTTTGAGTGTTTCCAGTTTTAAATCTGACAAAAGATCATGTTATAGGTATGTTAAGTTGCCTTAATATATTTAGCTTCGAAATAAAAATTGACTTAAATGTTCAACGCTCTTTGAATTAAGTGTCCTGTTTAATCGATGCAAATGCCCTCCTGTGGGTGGAGCGAGAACTCCAGATTTCATGCCGACCCAACAGGTATGAGATTAAAGCAAAGGGGGGGGGGGTGTCTGTTGCATAGATGGGTGGGTAGTCCTCAATTTACAAACGTTCGCTTAACGACCAAAGTTACAACAAGCACTGAAAAATGTGACGTAAAAGTATGATCCTCGCACCGGCAACATCCCTTTGCAGCATCCCTGAGTCACGTGATCCAAATCGGAGGTCTTGGCAAGAGGAGTAAGAATTTGTGACGATTGCAGCATCCCAGGGTCATGTGATCAGCATTTATGATATTCCCAACCAACATCCGACAAGCAAAATCAATGGCCAGATTCACTTAACGGCTAACGAGTGAAATGATTTGCTAAACTATGGCCAGAAAAAAAGCGGTAAAAGTAAGGTGCGAACTATTTAACAGCCACTTTGTTTAGCAACGGAAATTCTGGTTCCATTTCTGATCGGAAGTCGAGGACTACTTGTAGTTAGGAGGTAGCTGGAATTAATTCAGGCCCTTCCTAGCTCTAGGGTCGGCTACAGGGCGGGGAATAACACCGCTTACAAAGCACTGGGTGCTACTTGCAGGAGAGACCTCCATGGCTAAACAATTTGAAGGCAGTAGAGATCAGCTCTGAGTAAAGCATTTGAAGGAGGGAGGATTCAAAACAGCCATCTCCTTCAGTGAACTCATTCGGCTGCCTTCAAAAGCATCTGTTGGGTTATCTGTTGCCGCCTCATCCAAAACGATCCTTCAGGGTAGGCCAGATTAGGAAACCAACCTTTTTACTAGGCAGCTATAGTAACAAATTCTTGAAAGCCTGAATGTGCTTTCTCACCTCCTCCCCCGTTTTATCATTGTGAAAATTAGGAAGTCTTGTCTTGAGACGCTTTCTCAAAGTTCTGTCCCGGATTTTTACTTTTGGACATGCGTGCGCACACGCATGCACAATGGCGTGGTGGCTTAGTGGCGAAGACGCCCGTCTTCCACTCGGAAGGTTGAGAACTCAATCCTAAATAGCTGCAGAAAACTTTCCCCCCTAAGGCGCAAGGAGAACTGTGAACTCTTGAGTAGGCATCAGGAAGGGCATCCGACCAGTAAATGCTCAGCTCCATCCAGTCGCCCCAATTCTACCTTGAATTAAAGGATTACAGGATTGTGAAAAAGAGAGTTATACACACACACACAATTTCCCGTCTCATCCCTATGACTGGCCGGTGACTTCCTCGCTCTCTGGTCCTCTACCAGAAGTCTCTGGGTTTGAGGGTTCTGTGCTGGATCTTAGCTGTTCCTAACACTGCACCCTTCTCTGGACAGAGAGCACGGATGTCATTCCTGGGAGCTGTTGGAGCCCCTTCTCCCAACATTGGCCTTGACTTTTCCCATGGCCTTGAGTTTGTCCTTCAGGCCATGGTCCTTCTCCAGCTTGTCGTCCTCCTGCTTTCTAACGTTGCCGCCAGTTAGCAGAGTTACATGTATCTCTCGTACATACCTATGAGACTTTTCCTCCTGTTCCTCAAGGCCGTTCCTCCTTCCCATTTCAGAAACATGAATGCAGATGCCTCTGTGTGTGTGTGTGTGTGTGTGTGTGTGTGTGTGTGTGTGTGTGTGTTGGAAGTCTGGCAGATGCGGTGTCCAATTCCACCCCCCTCCCCCAGCTGTGCAGAAGGAGAGATGTTTCCTGGCTTTCAATTTACACAAATTTACACAAACAAGGAAGCCGTTAACCAGTGGTGGGTTATCACTGGTTCTCTTCGCGCATGCGCTTTGCGCATGATCGCCGCACAAGCGCGTTAGGTTTCTGCCCAGCTGAGATGCGGCAATCCACTCTGCCGTGCCTATCAGCTGGGCTAAAAACCAAGAAATAAAGGTAGGAGTAAAGCGGGGACGGGCGGGAGGGCCCAGCTCCCAGTCACAGAGAACCGGTTTGGTGACGTCACATCGTTACCACTACCGGCTCGGCCGAACCAGGAGCAACCCACCCACTGCGGTTAACTCTCCAGATGGCACAGAGCCACATTTCCCCAGCATTTTATTAAGGCTGGGTTGAGTACGGAGTTCGTCGTCTCGACAACAGCTGGAAAGCCTTCCAAGATAAAGAGGCCTCAATCCTGGAGACATTTCTGAGCAATTGTGCGATGAGTTACTAAGTGGGAAGAAAGCAGCAGAGGGCTGTGTGTGTGTGTGTGTGTGCAGTTCCCTACACCTTTTCAGAAAAGCTGGAGGTGGTCACGGAACTTCCCAACGTACAACCGCATCACACCACTTGGGTTGCAGGCTATTGCATCAGTTGCTTTCTGGCGTAAATATTTCAAGCGGAGGCAGTTGCCAACGGAGCAACCGCTGGTGTGTTTTGAATCTGGTCTGGCCTTATTCCCCGGTGAGGAAAACCAGGCGACATTCTCAAGATACTTGGAAAGTTGAGGGTGGCAGCTCCGATTATTCTTTTCTCCCAGCAACCCAAACCCTTTTGCAGAATTTACACTTTGTCCACCGAGTCGGTGACAGTTTGGTGTAGCGGTTAAGGCACCAGGCTAGAAACCGGGAGACGGTTAGTTCAAGGCCCGCTGTACCCCATGAAAGCCAGCTGGGCGACTTTGAGCCAATCACCCGGAGACTGTGAGTTCTAGTTTGGGTCAGATGTAAAAGCCAGGTGGGTGACTTGGACCATATACACACACACACACACACAGAGCCCAAACCATCTCACAGGGTTGTTGTGAGGCAAATAGGAGGAGGTATTGTGTGTGTTAAAGGCAGGATAAAAATCTAACACAGGTAGTCTTTGACTTACAACAGTTCATTTAGTGACCATTCAAAGTTACGTCAATGAAAAAAATGAGGTAAGACCGTTTTTTTACACCATTCCAGCATCCCCCCCCCCCATGGTCACGTGACCAAAATTCAGATGCCTGGCAACTTGACTCATATTTATGACAGTTGCAGAGGTCAGGTGATCCCCTTTTGCGACCTTTTGACAAGCCGAGTCGGTGAGTAAACCAGTTTCACTTAAGGACCATGTTACTAATTTACCAGCTGCAGTGGTTCATTTAACGGTGGCAAGAAATGTCGTAAAATGGGACAAAAGTTAACAAATGTTTCACTTAGCAACAGAAATGTTGGGCTCCATTGTGGCCATAAATTGAGGACTACCTGTACAGTGGTTCATCATGGTTAATTGGTCCCAGGAGGCATGATGGATACCAAAAACGGTATGTACCAAACACGTTTTTTCCGTAAGGAATAATGTAGTGAGTCACACGTCAGCTGACAACAACCAGTCAGCTTGTGCGTTGGGTACCAAACAAACGATGGGTACCAAGACAGATTTTTCCTGTTGAGTACCAAATTCGATGGGAGTCAAAGCAGTCGAGCACCAAGGTAATAATGACCGACATTGAAGAGTGGCCAGATTGCAGGATGAATTCCTACAACAAACGTTACGTGGCCTTTGGAGGCCACATCTCAGGATCCCCAAAGCTTTGTGGCTTGGGGAAACATTTGGCCTTCTTGACCTAACGTGACTGCAATCATCTGTCGCGTGGTGCAGCTGTTTCCAAGTGGGATGACCGTTGAACGGTCTTCAATAGAATAGAATAGAATAGAAGTAAAGGTTCCCCTCGCACATATGTGCCAGTCGTTCCCAACTCTAGGGAGCGGTGCTCATCTCCGTTTCAAAGCCAAAGAGCCAGCACTGTCTGAAGACGTCTCCGTGGTCATGTGGCCAGCCAAAGTTGCACGGAAACGCTGTTCCCTTCCCACCAAAGGTTCCCTATTTTGGATGACTTGTGGGCACCGGCCCTCTTTTTAGATAGAAAAACAGGTATACCCCTGGAGTGCAGGTAGTTCTCGGCTTATAAACATACCATATTTTTCGGAGTATAAGATGCTCCAGACTATAAGACGCACCTACCTTTTTTGGCGAGGAAAACATCTGTCTCTGCCTCCCAGCAATTTTGCCTTGTTGCAGCAAACAGCCTGCTTTACTTTCCTTTTCGTTTTCAGCATAGCTTGATTAGCACAAGAAAAAAAAATCTGCTCCCAGCAATTTGCCTCCTTGCAGCAAGCAGCAGAGGCCCACGCAAAACAGCTGAGAGTCGAGAGGCCGATCCAATGGACAATCAACTTGTGCTAATTAGGCTGTGCTGAAGCTGAAACGGGCTGTTTCTTCTTGCTGCTTGCTGCAAGGAGGTAAACTGCTGGGAGGCAGAGGCCAATGGGTGGGGGCCAGTGGATGGGCGGGGCTACATTCGGAGTATAAGATGCACTGGACTATAAGACGCACCTACCATTTTTGGTGAGAAAAAGAAGAAAAAGAAATCTGCCTCTGCCTCCCAGCAATTTTGCCTCCTTGCAGCAAACAGCCTGCTTTACTTTCATTTTTGTTTTCAGCATAGCTTTATTAGCACAAGAAAAAAAAAATCTGCTCCCAGCAATTTGCCTCCTTGCAGCAAGCAGCAGAGGCCCATGCAAAACAGCTGAGAGTTGGGAGGCCGATCCAATCAACTTGTGCTAATTAGGCTGTGCTGAACCTAAAATGGGCTGTTTCTTCTTGCTGTTTGCTGCAAGGAGGTAAACTGCTGGGAGGCAGAGGCCAAGGGGGGGGGCCAGTGGGGGGGGCTACATTCAGTGTAGAAGACGTACCTAAATTTTCACCCCCTTTTAGGGGGTGGAAAAGGTGCGTCTTATACTCCAAAAAATAGGGTAATGGAGCCTGCCCATCACAGATGTAATCTGTGCTGGTCTTAAATCGGGTGACCAACTCGATTTTACGACCTATTCTGCAGCGGTCGTTAAATGAGCGCGGTGATAGTTAAATGAACTAACGCTTCGCTAGGCCATCTGTGCCGAGACGAGTAAATGCTGGCTTTTGCCGAAACCACAGCAAAACGTGGTCATGTAACTGCGGATCACTGCAAATGGTGGTAAATGCGGGCTGGTTGCTAACCGACAGGGCTGTGAGTGTGAGCACTTGTGACACACAAGCAGAGCACACTTAAACCAGGTCAGTCACAAACTTGCTCCTTTTTTTCGAGGTGTGAAATTTTCATTACTTTTAAATTGGTGGCTTAAGTGTGTTCTGCAAACAGCCCGTATGGTTAGTTCATGATTTAATGTATTGCCTAAACACCAGAAATTTAAGATTACTCCGGTAACCAGATTGTTTGTTAAACCAATACAGGTAGTCCTTGAGTTACAACAGTTCATTTAGTGACTGTTCAAAGTTGCAATGGCACTGAAAAGTGACTTGTGACCATTTTTCAAACTTTTGCAGCATCCCCATGGTCATGGGATCAAAATTCACTCGTGTCAACTGACTCATATTTATGACAGGTGCAGTCATGTGATTCCCCTTTGGCCACCTTCCGACAAGCAATGGGGAAGCCAGATTCCCTTAACAACCGGGTCACTAACTTAACTGCAGTGATTCACTTAACAACTGTGGCAAGAAAGTTTGTAAAATGGGGCAAAGTTCATTTAACTCTCTCGCTTAGCAACAAAAATTTTAGGTTCGATTGTGGTCTTTAAGCTGAGGACCTAATGTAGCATCCCCAGATGCCTAACAATCATTTACATCAACGGCTTTGCTGAGTGCTGCAGCTTTTAGGCTATCTTTAAAAATTTGCACCTGAGGGTTGGACAAGAAGCAATGGGTGGAAACTAATCAAGGAGAGAAGCAACCTAGAACTAAGGAGAAATTTCCTGACAGTGAGAACAATTAACCAGTGGAACAACTTGCCTCCAGAAGCTGTGAATGCTCCAACAATGGAGGGTTTTAAGAAGAGATTGGACAACCATTTGTCTGAAGTGGTGTAGGGTTTCCTGCCTAAGCAGGGGGTTGGACTAGAAGACCTCCAAGGTCCCTTCCAACTCTGTTGTTCTGTTCTGTTCTGTTCTGTTCTGTCCTGTCCTGTCCTGTCCTGTCCTGTCCTGTCCTGTCCTGTCCT
>WNWU01000013.1:23022222-23038335 GCA_012654045.1 Ptyas mucosa
CCCCCCCCCCCCCCCCCCCCCCATGCGGGTCGGTCGTCACGAGAAGACAAACCACCAGGGTGTTTGCGGTGGCAAGTATTTTTTGAACAGCGCGGAGAGAGGCGAGTGTGTGCATATCAAAATAGCCCCGATGATTTTTTTTTTTTTTTGGCAAGCCAAGACAAAGGAGCCACAATGGGTCCTCCAAGGCAGCTGCCAAGAAAACAAAGGGAAACTCAACAGCTAAAGAACGGCTCGAAAAAAGGGGCACCTATAAAAGAATGGGTCGGCTGGAGGGAAGACACCTGCCGGTGGTGGGGTCCTCCGGACAGCTGTCCCGATTGTTTGTTACACCTTTCCTGCGATTTAAAGGCGCCACTTGAATTCAGGCCAAGCTTCCTGTTCCGTTAACCTTTGATTAGCCAGATGGCCAGTGCTGATTTCGGCCTGTATATCACACCCACACACACCCTCCCGAGTTGTGGGTTGACCGCCAAGGGTGACACGGGCTGGTTCTTGGCCCCGAGGTGAAAAATAAATAATAATAATTTTTAAAAAATAATTGTTTCTCCCACCTGGCAGAAGCAAAGTTGCAGCCTGGCTGGGGATAATTTCCTGTTGTTCCTGATCTCAGCCGTCTGATTCAGGGAGGGTTTAGTGCTGACCTTGTCTGGAATCCAAATGTTTGGGGCTGGACTGGGAAGGGGACTTTGTGGTCACCGGTCCCTTTGGATGGTTGAAGTCTAATATATCTTGTGCATCTTGCTGGCTACCTTGAAAAGGGGCCTGGGGGGGAGGCTTATCTTCCTGGACCCCCCCCCTTCCTACTCCCAATCCTACACTGCTTTCAGGGACACAACCAGTGCTGGGATTCAGCCGGTTCGGGCCAGTTTGTGCGAACCAGTTGTTAAATTGCTGACTGGCCCTATCCCACCCTTTCCAGGAGTCCCCACGTGCCCCATTTTGGCTCCCAGGTAAGTGCAGGGAGGCCTACTAGGCCCAAAACAGGGCATGGGGGATGCGGCGCAGCCCCCCCTCCCCCTCCGTGCCCTTTTTTGACTCCCAGGAGGCTGTAGGGGAGCCTACTAGGCCCAAAACAGGATGCTGGTGGGTGCGCCCCCCTCGGCCCGTTTTTACTCCCAGTGGGGTGCAGGAGGCCGAGTGCTGCCTGGCACACCCCCTGGCCATGCCCGGCATGGCCACGCCCACCCAGACGGTAATTAGGACAGAGAAGAGGTTGTCCAGTGAATCCCACCACTGGACACATCAGAAAGATAGCACGTGACAGTGAGAATTGAGCAGGGGGCAGCCAAAGGTTTTTACCTTGAATTTAAAAAGTTTCAAAGTGGGGTCCTTGGCGCTCTCTCGGCTTGGTTGTTTTCTTGCAGACGTTTCATTACCCAACTGGGTAACATCATCAGTGCTAAGAGGGAGTGGGGTTTGGGAAGAGGAAGAGGAGAAGGGGAAGGAAGATGAGGAGGAGGAGGAGACCTGTGGAGTCTTCGGTGCTCTCTGAGCTTGGTTGTTTTCTTGCAGACGTTTCATTACCCAACTAGGTAACATCATCAGTGATAGAAGAGAGTAGGGTTGGATCATTGTTTATATATCGGTAGCTTGCCCTGTCGGTATTAGGGGGAATTTCTTTGTTCTTCTTTGATTAAGCTATTGTTTATTGTTAGTTTCTTTGTCTTGATTGGGCCAACTCTAATTTGTTCCTCTAAGAACACTAGAATGTTATTAATAAGTGGCAATCATTCCAATTTTATTGTTATTTTATTGTTTTATTATTATCAATTATTATCTGTCTGGTCAGAACAGAACAGAGAAAGCCCAAACCGTTTAGTGCATTTAAGAAAACCAAGCTAGCTGGGGGATTCTGGGAGTTGAAGTCCACACATCTTAAGTCCACACATTTTAAGTAGCTAAGACGGAGAAACAGCGATTTAGACCGCAGAGACAATTTACACGGATATGGCTTTTGCCAAAGATCTTTGTTGCGTCTACAAAATGGCAGGCGGCGACCGATGAACCGCAGGGATATCAGAATTCCGTGTCTCCGGCTGAACTCCCGAGGTTGGAAATTTGCTTAAATGCTGTATTTGCTTAATTGACGTTCGTGGGCTTGTAGTCAACTTCCGATGAGGTCATGGTACGGTTCGTTCATTCGCACTTTGCACAGGAGGGAGGGAAAAAAGGCAAGAGGCAAAGCAGATAAACATGACCGGTTTTATTGAAAGGTTTGAACGACCTCGGTTTCAACCTAATTATATACCGGGATGCTAAAAATAAACTGGTTTTTATTTGCACAATCCAAAGCTGACTGATTTCAGTAGCAGAAAATCAGCAGCGCCGGTACTAAAACGTCTCTCCGAAAACTGAATTTTGTTTCTTTCCCGGTAATTAATCTAGTTTAATCTTTCCCATGGCAGTGAAGCTGTTTTTCTCAGCTCTGAACGTAATAACCAAACTGTATTGCGTCGTCCTTACAACCTTACAGGTAGTCCTCAGTTTACAACTATTCGTTTAGTGACCATTTGAAATCAGAACAGCACTGAAAAAAGGGACTGACGGCCGTTCTTCACGCTTAACGACTGTTGGCAGCATCCCCACGGTGATGAGAACAAGGTTCAGATGCTTGGCAAATGGCTCATATTTATGGACATTGTGGTTGGTAGAAATCCACAGTTTGCCTTCTGTGGAGGCGTTGCTGAATCTGCAAGGGGTTTTTTGGGGGGGGAGGGGGTCAGACCTGGATCATCTGAACCAGTGGTGGGTTCCTTCCGGTTCGACCGATCCGGTAGCAGTGATGATATGATGTCACCGAACCGATTCTCTTTGTTCGGGAGCTGGGCCCTCCCGCCTCGCCTGCGTTATTCTTACCTTTTATTTGGCCCCGCCCCAATCTATTCACTGCCTCCTGAGTCCCAGCTGTTGGCTAGAAAGAAAAAAACTGTTTAAACTCTTGACTTCAAAGGGCCGCCCTACAGCTGATCCTTGTTAAAAGGCAGTGTGGTGGTAGACTGGTGCCTCCAAAAACAAATGGGTAGACCAGGACGCTCCCAGAACAAATGGGTAGATCGGGACAGCTCTGCAAGCAGTTAAAAGCCTGGTAGACCAGTACCTCTGCTAAATCCTAAAGAATTGTCTGTCACATGACCATCAAGCCACGCCCACCAAATAAGCCACGCCCACAGAACCGGTAGTAAAAAAAATTTAGGACCCACCCCTGATCTGAACCTGTCCTGACTGCCGTTTTGCTTGCAGAGGACAGCAGAGGCAATAATAATGGACAGCCAGTCCTTGACTTACAACCACAATAGAGAGTAAAATTTCCATTGCTAAGCAAGTAGGTTCGTAAGTGAGCCACATCTGATTTTACCTTTTTCACCGGGGTTGTTAAGCGAATCACTGCCGATGTTAAGTGAATCATATGGTTGCTAAGCGAATCTGGCTTCCTCCGTTGACTTTGCTTATCAGAAGGTCGCCAAAGGGGAATCGCATTACCCTGGGTCACTGCAACCGTCATAAATGTGAGTCAGTTGTCAAGCATCCGAATGTACATCATGTAACCATGGGGATGCTCTAACGGCCATAAATTTGAAAAACTGACTCAAGTCACTTTTTTCAGGGCTCTTGTAACTTCGAATGGTCACTAAATGAATGGTTGCAGGTTGAGGATTACCTGTATTCAAAGTTTCGCGGAAAGATAATTAAGAGAAGAAAATGAGGATTTTCTTTGACGCCCTCCTGTCTCCTACATTTTCTTCTCCAGGGTGCTGGAACAGCCATTGGGGAGCTCCCCCCGTACTTCATGGCCAGGGCAGCCCGACTGTCCGGAGCCGAACCAGACGATGAGGAGTACCAGGAATTTGAGGAGATGCTAGAACATGCACAAAGCTCACAGGTAAGGAATACACAGAACAAAAGCATGCCACAAATAGTGCGATGGCAGTGGTTCCTGGTGCACCTCGACACACCAGCATTATTATGGCACCTTTAACGTTGTTTCATATGAGAGTCAGGGTTAAAGACACTGAGTTTGTTTGATGGAAAAACGACAGCCCGTGTTCGAAACCCGAGCATTACACAATGGGTGAGCCCCCGTACCTTGCCTTAGCTCCCACCGACCTAGCAGTTCAAAAGCATGCAGATGTGAATAGATTAATAGGTACCACTTGAGTAGCAAAGTAACAGCATTTCATCCCCCTCAGCGTGTAGCCATGCTGGCCACATGACCCGTGGTTCCTGGCGCACCCTGACACACCAGCATTATTATGGCACTTTTAACGTCGTTTCATATGAGAGTCAGGGTTAAAGATGCTGAGCTTTTTAGCTGGAAAGCTGACAGCCTGAAGTTCAGGACCCTAGCATTGCAAAACGAGGTGAGTTCCTGTCCCTAGCCTCCTATCCACCTAGCAGTTCAAAAGCATGCAGATGTGAGTAGATTAATAGGTACCACTTGACTAGCAAAGTAACATCATTCCGTCCCCCTCAGTGTATAGCCATGCTGGCCTCATGACCAGTGGTTCCTGGCGTACCCTGACACACCAACATTATTATGGCACCTTTAACATTGTTTTATATGAGAGTCAGGGTTAAAGACACTGAGCTTGTTAGCTGGAAAGATGACAGCCCAGGTTCGAAACCCAAGCCTTGCACAACGGGTGAGCTCCCGTTCCTTGCCTTAGCTCCTACCAACCTAGCAGTTCAAAAGCATGCAAATGCAAGTAGATTAATAGGTACCACTTCGGTAGGAAAGTAATAGCATTCCATCCTCCTCGGCGTTGGCCACCTGACCACGGAAATGACTCTGGACAACTCTAGCTCCCTCAGCCCCCAACACCAAGAAACACAGATGAGCTCCTCCCCCTAGAATAGGACACGACTGGACAGGGGGAACTTTTATCTTTTATATGACAGTCGTCAGGCGGGCAGTGGTTTAAGGTGTTGGGGGCTGCAGAGGCGTTCTCAGCCACAGAAACTCCCTGCATCAGTGGCTCTCAACCTTTTGGGAAACGGACCAGTTCCATGGACAAAGGTTTTCCGCGGACTGGAAAGGGCATGGTTTTGCATGCTGACTGCATACCGCAAATGGGGCTTTGGTTTTTTGCGGTTCTTGGCAAGCCGCGGACAGGTGAGGAATTGTGGGGATTGTTGAAGTCCACTTGTCTTCAATTGAATCAGAATGGAGCTGGAAGGGACCTTGGAGATCTTCCAAGCAGGAGATTCTATACCATTTCAGACAAGTGACTGTCTGGTCTCTAATTTTTTTTAAAAAAAAAACCCCCGTCATGAAGTACCCACAACTTCTGGTGGCAAGCTGTTCCACTGGTTAATTATCCTCACTGTTAGGAAGTTTCTTCTTAATTCCAGGTTGCTTCTCTCCTTGATTTGTTTCTTGTTCTGCCTTCAGGTGCTTTGGAAAATAGGTGTTATTTATTTATTTATTTATTGGTTCGATTTATATGCTGCCCTTCTCCAGAGACTCAGGGCGGCTTACAATGCGTTAAGCAATAACCTTCATACTTTTGTATATACCTGCTTAGTAGGGCTTTTGCCCCGCCCCCCAAAGCGGTGTTCTTTTTTATACAAAGTCAGCTTATTGCCCCCACAAACCGGGCCCTCATTTTATCTACCTCGAAAGGATGGAAGGCTGAGTCAACCTTGAGCCTGGTGAGATTTGAACTTGCAGTAATTGCAGGCAGCTGGTGTTACTTAACAGCACCTTAATCTGCTGCGCCACCAAGGCTCTTCTTCTTCGTGGAAGCCCCTCAAATACTGGAAGACTGCTATCATGTCACCCCCAATCCTTCTTTTCTCTAGACTGGCCAAACCCAAATCCTGCAACCGTTCTTTGTACGTCTCAACAGTTGAATTGCCGTCAACTGGCTAAGACTGTGGATCTGTCTTGTGGTGGAACTGTTAAAACGACTGGCCAATCAATGTAAATAAATGCTTAATCATAATAACGGCCCTGAGTTATGGGTTGCACATTGGAGAACAGGACCCTGAGCTGGGCTGTATTGGGTCCAGTTGTGCACCCCATCTTTGTGTGCTCTTTTGCGGTGGGTGGGAAATTGTGTTCTCGATTTCCTGCTGTCCCTGGAGAGACTCACACCTTATTCTAGAAGCCACCGGAGATCTGTGAGCCAGAAAGCCTCCCAACCAGCTAAATCTCACAGATCTGCTCGCTGGCCAACCACGTGCATTAATCCCCCAGCGAAGAAAGTTTGCATGTTACACCCCAAGAACAGCCAAGCCGGGATTGCTCGAAGGGAGCCAGAGGCAGCTCCAGAGACAAGCCTGGCCTGATTATTGCCGGGTCAGGTGCCGGGCGGCTGCGCTCTCTGGCCATTGCTCTATGTGGGGCAGTCAAGACCCTTCTCTTTGTTGACTCTTTCCCAGTTCTCTCCAGTCCTCTCCCTGGAAGAAACACAGTTGTTGAAAGGGGTTAAAGGCACATCCGAAACTTCAAAGGGACTGAAGATTGCAGAGCAGTTGTTTATCCAGGGAGCCTGGACTTACTTGCTTGCTTACTTACTCTCCCTCCCTTCCTCCCTCCTTCGTTCCTCTCTTTTTCTTTTCTTCTCTATCTCCCCAACTTTCTCTTCTTCCTCATTTCTTCTTTCTCTCTCTCCTTTCTTCCTTCCTTCTTTCTCTCTCTCTCTCTTTCTCTCTTTCTCTTCTCACTTCCTCCCTCCCTATTTCTTCCTCTCTCTCTCTTTCTCTCTCTTTCATGATTTTTCACTTCTTACTTCTTCCTCTCTCCTCCTCCTCTTTCTTTCTTTCTCTTTCCTTCTTCCTCTCTTCTCTCTTTCCATCTTTCTCTTCTTCTTCCCTACTAGTTCTTTCTCTCTTCTTTGTGTTGCTTTCTTTCTTTCTCTTCCTCTTTCTCTTCTTCCTCTTTCTTTCTTACTTTCCTCCATTCTTTTTCCTTCTCTCTTTCTCTCATCTTCTTTCTTTCTCTTCTTCTTCCCTACATTCTTTCTCTCTTTTTTCTTTCTTCCTTCCTTCTCTCTCTCTCTCTCTTTCTCTTCTCCCTCGCTATTTCTTTCTCTCTCTCTCTTTCATGCTTTTTGTCTTCTTCCTTTTTCCTCTCTTCTCTCTTTCCATCTTTCTTTCTCTTCTTCTCTACTAGTTCTTTTTCTCTCTTCTTTGTGCTGCTTTCTTTCTTCTTCTTTCCTTTCTTTCTTTCTTTTTCCCTCTTCTCTCTCTCCCATCTTCTTTCTTCTCTTCTTCCTCCCTATGTTCTTTCTTTCTTTCTTTCTTTCTCCAATACATTCTGCTTTTGGAGTAGAGCATTTTTCTTTCCTTCTTTCTTTCTTTCTCTTTTTTTCCTTCCTTCCTTCTTTCCTTCCTTTTTTCTTTTCTTTCATTCTATTGCCAACGCATTCTGCTTTTGGAATGGGAGGAGTTCTTTTTTTTCATTTCTTAATTTCTTTCTTTTTTCCTTCCTTCCTTCTTTCCTTCCTTTTCTCTTTTCTTTCTTTTTTCTTTCTTCCTTTTTTTCTTTTGCCAACCCATTCTGTTTTTGGAATGGAGGAATGACTTTCTTTCCTTCTTTCTTTCTTTTTCTTTCTTTCTGTCTTTCTTTTGCCAAAGCATTCTCCTTTTGGAATGGAGTGCTTTTCTTTCTTTCTTTCTTTCTTTCTTTCTTTCTTTCTTTCTTTCTTTCTCCAATCCATTCTGCTTTTGGAGTGGAGTGTTTTTCCCTTCCTTCCTTCCTTCCTTCCTTCCTTCCTTCCTTCCTTCCTTCTTTCTTTCTTTCTTTCTTTCTCCAATATATTCTGCTTTTGGAGTGGAGTGTTTTTCTTTCTTTCTTTCTTTCTTTCTTTCTTTCTTTCTTTCTTTCTTTCTTTCTTTCTTTCTTTCTTTCTTTCTTTCTTTCTTTCCCCTCTGAACATTTTGTTGATTGTGGTTAGTCTGGCCATCACATGGTTTCTTTGAAAATTCCCCCTCCCCTCCATTTCCAGTAAACTGTTTGAACAGAGATGACTCAGTATGAAACCAGCTTCCCTGTAACCACAGGACTTGTCAAAAGAATTTGTCAACGTGGACTGGGGTTGGGGAGGGGGGGAGGGGGAGTGTGTGTGTGTATGTGTGTGTGATTCTCACATCCAACTTCAGCTTTTGTCTCTTTGGGTTAATAATTACATCATGGGTTCCTAGGAATCACTTCCTGTCAAGGAGAAATGGATGGGCAGTATTTGCAATGGGTTAAATGTCATTTAATGACGAGCACCATAGGAGAGGCTCTTGAAAAGTATTTTAGACTTGTGCATTTGTAGAAATTTGCTCCCCCCCACCTTTTTTTCTTTTTTTTTCTTTTTTCTTTTTGGAACGGATCTTTACTTCGGTCTTCGTGGGTTGCCCCAACAAAGAACACAAAGTCCATCGGCCACACCCTACCCAGTTTTACTTTTAAAAATCTTCAAGTGTGATAGCACTTAGCAGGCGGAGTTCCCAGCTGATGGACTTGGCGGGAGAGATGCTAAGTTTCTGGGTAAATTATTTGCATTTTTCTTTTTACATGAACCTTTTTTTCCCCCCTGCCTTTTCACCTAGAGAGAAATTAAGGCAGTAAACCTCACTGTAAGCTCTCATAAAATAACAATTAAAAGTAGTCCTTAAATACTATTTAAAGGATAAAGAACATTCTAAATAGCATCAGGATTAAAAATAAATAAATACATGCAGCAGCAATACAATTCTTTAACTGGGTTCATCACCAAAGGCAGGCTTTCTGGATAGCAAATTATCAACCTAATGAAAAAAAGACAAGTAATTTGGAGAAGATTGGCAAATTTCCTAACCAGGCTTCAGGGGTCATTGTTCTTTAATTGTCGGCTAGGTTTGTAGCCTCTTGTATGATGATTTTTACATGCCAACATACTAAACTTAAACTAAATTCCTCTAACTAAACTTAGAAGTGATTAAAAAGGCATGAATTTTACCTTCTGCATTTAATAATAGAAGAACATCGGGAACCAGAGGCCCCTGGGAGAAATTTGCAACAAGAAGGAGCATGCTGACAAAAATTAAACCTGAAAACAGCCCTTCAGCCCAATTTCCTGTCTCTGGTGGAGTTGACACTAGGGGTGGGATTGAAAAATTTTAGTTGCTAGGGGGCATGGCCTACTCTGCCTCCTGCACCACGGGCGGGTGGGGGGCGCTTTCACCCTCCCCAGGCTTCAGAGGCTTTTCTCGAGCCTCCAGGAGGGCGAAAACGGCCTCCTCTGGCCTCCGGAGGCCGTAAACAGGCCTGTTTTCGGACTTCTGGTAGGCCCATTTTTCACCCTCTCAGAGCCTCCGCCCTGTGCTTACCTCGCATCCAAAGTGGGCCGCATGGAGGCTCCTGAGACGGCTGGGGTGGGCAGGGCCAGCCAGTCCTTGCAACTACCGGTTCGGCAAACCAGATGTAGAATTAGCATCCAGTTCACGCGAACCGGCTAAATCCCACCCCTAGTTGACACTTCAGTTTTAGCATTGCACGTTACGTGTTCTTAGCCAAGGTAGGCTCGTTCCTTAAGCCGCAATGAAGCAAAAAAAAAAAAAACCCATCAAGGTTTGATTCCTGTTTCATCAAGCCATGGTTCAGAGAATTGCTTTATTTTGATCGATTTCAGGCCGAGATTCATTGGGGAGGCCACGCTCGCCTGCCAGAAGGATGTTCAATCAGTATTCACTGATTGTGAATGTCTTGTGTGCGGGCATGTTGTGTGTCTTGTGTGCGGGCACGTTGTACAACCCACCTACGAATGGAAAGCGTGCCGGGCACACGGAACGAGTTATGTGCTTCGTTGGGAATCTGATTAGTTTTCAGAATTACACGCTGGATGCTCCGGGGCTGTATGTCATTCTTCCCTCAGCCAAGCTTCTGGTTCTCGCTCGGTATAAAAAGCTACTCCAGTTGGCTTCCGAAATCTTTCTCAACACACACACACACACACACACACACACAGAGATACAAAGACTTCAGAGCCTCCCCCCATCGCCAGACCGAGTGGATGATTTGGTTGCTTATTCCTCCCTTTGCCAACAGTGGCTTTCCTTAAAATAGTTTGCAAGTTGGCATTACACAGGCAGGGTTGGGGGGAAAAAAACGATAGAGAAGGAGGCACCATTTTGGAGAAACAGGAAGTGTCCTTCTGGGCTGCTTCCCTTCCCTTCCCAGGACAACGTCCCGATTTGGACCCAAGGCTTGAATTCTCCCCCTCTACCCCCCCCACACCCACCCCCGTCATCCCTCCCTTTACCCCGTTCCTTCATTTTCCTTCTTTTCTTTATTGTTCACTCTCAATGGGTGGCCACCAAATGAACCGGCAGTCGTCTGCATGTTGTACATTCCAGACTCCTGAGGGCATTCCTTTTATTTTTTTGCTAAAACAGGCTTGGGTGGATCTGTCTTAACCCTTTCACTTGTTGGGCCAAAGGAAGAGATCAGCTTGCCTGACTTTGCCTCGTTTTGCCTTCTAGTTTAGTGAAAAGAAGGACCAGGGGTGACGTGGTAGCAGTCTTCCAATATTTGAGGGGCTGCCATACAGAAAAGGGGGTCAAGCTATTCTCCAAAGCACCTGATGGCAGGACAAGAAGCAATGGGTGGAAACTAATCAAGGAGAGAAGCAACCTAGAACTGAGGAGAAATTTCCTGACAGTGAGAACAATTAACCAGTGGAACTGCTTGCCTCCAGAAGTTGTTGGTGCTCCATCAATGGAGGTTTTTAAGAAGGGATTGGACAACCATTTGTCTGAAATGGTATGGAGTTTCCTGCCTAAGCAAGGGGTTGGACTAGAAGACCTCCAAGGTCCCTTCCAACTCTGTTACTCTGTTCTGTTATTCAAGAGAATCTCTTGGCCAAGATGTCCCTTGGCCCATGTCAAGAATCAACAGGCCGGGGTCTCTGAAAAGCCATCTTTGAAATTCCACCTGGCTGAAATTGGGGATCCAATTCCAGCTTCCAGCAAATGAGGACGGCGTTCCTTCGGGGAGGGTATACAAAACACCTTTAATGAGGAAGTGTGAAATTTTAATGCAGGTAGTCCTCGTCTTACGGCCACAATTGAGCCCAAGATTTCCATCGCTTAAGCAAGACAGTTGTTAAGGGAGTTGTGTCCCGTTTTACAACCTTTCTTGCCGCAGTTGTTAAGTCAGTCACCGCAGCTGTTAAGTTAGTAACCTGGTTGTTAAGTGAATCTTGGCTTCCCCTGTTGATTTTGCTTGTCCTAAGGCAGTGATGGCGAACCTTTTTGCCATTGTGTGCCAAAAGCGGGGGGAGCGCGGGGGGGGTCACACGCACGTGTGCCCGCATCCATAATTCTATGCGCCCCATCCCCCCATGCTCCCCCTGCTTTTGGCACACGTGGGCCCAATAGGCCCATTTTTCACTCTCCCCAGGTTCCAGAGCCTTTCTAGGAGCCTGGGGAGGTCAAACACGGCCTTCTCCACCCACCCCAGAGGCCCTCCGTAGGCTGGAAACAGCATGTTTCCTGACTTCTGGTGGGCCAGAAGGCCCGAAAATCAACTGGCTGGCGCACACGTGTGCCAGAACTGAGCTCGCGTGCCCACCAATATGGCTCCACGTGCCACCTGTGGCACCCGTGCCATAGGTTCGCCATCACGGTCCTAAGGTCACAAGAGGGGATCACGTGAGCCAGTGGTGGGTTTCAAATTTTTTTTACTACCGGTTCTGTTGGGTGTCACGCTTGGTGAGCGTGACATGGCTTGGTGGGCGTGGCAGGGGAAGAATACTGTAAAATCTCCATTTCCACCCCACTCCAGGGAAAGGATAGTGCAAAATCCCCATTTCCTCCTGATCAGCTGGGACTTGGGAGGCAGAGAATAGATGGGGGCGGGGCTTTTTGTGAACGCCGATCACATGACCATGGGGGATGCTACAACAGTCATTAAGTGTGAAAAGCAGCCATCAGGCTCTCTTTTTTTCCCCAGTGCACATTGTCACTTTGGACGGTCACTAAATGAACAGTTTGTAAGTCGAGGGCTAGCTGTGCGTCAGTTCAGTTCAACTTTCAGCAAAATAGAGGATTAAATCTGAACCAGATTGTAATTTTTTTTTAAAAAAAAAATTGATTTATACGCCGCCCTTCTCCGGGGACTCAGGGCGGCTTACAATGCTTGTTGGTGTTAATAACACTGTGCTGTAGTCCACTGTACTACCAAGGCTCTTTAATTGAAGTTAAGCCGGTCCGAAATCCGTAATAAAGATATTTGATCTGAAGTTAAGCCAGCATAAGTCTCTGGCCTACTTAGGCAGCTGCTAGCATCTGATTGCCCAAACTTGCAAGCTTATTTAGGCGTCCCAGACCACCCTTTCAAGTTTTATCAGGGAAAGTACTTTATTTGAAGTACTTTATCTTGTCCTTATCGGGTCAAAAGCATTCCCTGGGGAGCTTACATCAGATCAATCACTAACCAGAAGGCCACTTACAAGTACAAGCCTGCAAAGGGAAGAGCGTGAAAGGGAAAAGGGAAGAGGAAAGAGAATGCAAAATGGGAGCCCCTCATTCTCCAAAAAGTCTCGGGAGTTTTTCTGACGACTACCGTGTCTCCCGGAAAATAAGACCCTGTCTTATATTTTTTTTGAAGCCTGAAATAAGCGCTTGGCCTTATTGCCATGCACTCAAAAGCCCGATTGGGCTTATTATCAGGGGAGGTCTTATTTTGGGGGAAAACAGGGTATTGTAGCTGGGGCAGAATTGGAACAAAATTTCCGTAATCTTTGTTGAAAAGAGTTTTTTTTTTTAAATTGTGGTTGTAGGGATAGTCCTCGACTTACGATCACAATTGAGCTCAAAATTTCCACTGCTCATCGAGGCCGTCACTAAGTGAATTTTGACCCCATTGTACAGGTAGTCCTCGACTTGCAACAGTTCGTTTAGTGCACCGTTCGAAGTTACAACGGCGCTAGGAAAAAAGTGACTTATGACCATTTTTCACACTTACGACCATATGATCACGTGATCAAAATTCAGACGCTTGGCAACTGGTTCGTATTTGTGACGGTCGCAGTGTCCCAGGATCACATGATCTCCTTTTGTGACCTTGTGATAAGCAAAGTCAATGGGGAAGCCAGATTCACTTAACAACCATGTCCCTAACTTAACAACTGCAGTGATTCACTTAACAAATGTGGCAAGAAGAGTCATAAAATGGGGCAAAACTTACTTAACAAATTTCTCATTTAGCAACGTAAATTTTGGGCTCAGTTGTGGTCGTAAGTCAAGGACTACCTGTATTGTAGCTGGAGCCGAGCGGAACAAAATTTCCAGTAATCTTACTGAACTTCGTAAGATTCGTACGGGACTTCGTAAACAAGTTTCTATTAGTTTTATACTCTTTAATGTGCTTGTGGTTGTATGGGTAGTCCTCGACTTACGACCACAATTGAGCCCAAAATTTCCATTGCTAATCAAGGCAGTCACTAAGTGAATTTTGTCCCATCGTACGATCTATATTGCCAGTGATGTTAAGTGAATCATTGGGGTTGTTAAATTAGTAACATAATTGTTAAGTGAATTTGGCTTCCCCGTTGATTTTTCATGTCAGAAGGTTATAAATTGGGTTCACACAACTCCAGGACACTGCAACCGTCATACATACACGCCAGTTGCCAAGCATCCAAATTTTGATTACGTGACCAAGGTGATGCTACAGTGGTCCTAAGTGTTAAAAACGGCCATAAGTACTTTTTTCAGTGCCATTATAACTTCAAACGATCACTAAACGAATGATTGTAATTTGAGGACTTCCTATATACCATATTTTCCGGCCTATAAGACGACTGGGCGTATAAGACGACCCCCTACTTTTCCTATGAAAATATAGGGTTTGGGCTATACTCACCGTATAAGACTACCCCTCAATGTTGTCAGCACTCCCATAGCGTCATCGGTCAGCGCTGGCAACTCAGATTCGGGAAGCTGTGCCGATCTCGTCAAGGCTGCATGCCGCTGAATGCTGGACCCAGCTGGTTGCTGTGCAGAGCTTCCCCTACCGTCCCAGGCATCCAGGTGGATATTACCGACGCTCCGACTTCCCCAGACAGTGGGGCTCGCCATCACTGGGGGTCAGCTGGGGAAGTCGGAGCGTCGGTAGGCTTATACCCGGCGTATAAGACGACCCCTGACTTTTGAGAGGATTTTCCTGTGTTAAAAAGTAGTCTTATACGCCAGAAAATACGGTATATTTTTTGGTAGGTTTTTTTTTAAATCATTGTAAACTACCCAGAGGGACGCGGTGGCTCAGTGGCTAAGACGCCAAGCTTGTCGATCGAAAGGTCGGCAGTTCAGCGGTTTGAATCCTTAGTGCCGCGTAAATGGGGTGAGCTCCCATGACTTGTCGCAGCTTCTGCCAACCTAGCAGTTTGAAAGCACGTAAAAAAAAAATGCAAGTAGAAAAATAGGGACCACCTTTGGTGGGAAGGTAACAGCTTTCCGTGCGCCTTTGGCATTGAGTCATGCCGACCACGGAGACGTCTTCGGACAGCGCTGGCTCTTCGGCTTTGAAACGGAGATGAGCATCGCCCCCTAGAGTCGGGAACGACTAGCACATACGTGCGAGGGGAACATTTACCTTTTAAGCCACCCAGAGTTAATGCCGGTAGGACGGGCAGGTACATAAATCAAACAAAGCAATACATAAATTTTCCAAAAGGCTGTCGTGGAGGCCAGTTAGAACAGAAGCCTGCCTGTCCCATGTGCGGTGTTGACATTTGTTTTGTGGGATTTCAGAGAGCCATTTCCTCCCTTTTTCTTTTTTCTTTCTTTTTTTCGTTCCCAAAAGTGTCGAAAAGTTCAAATGATGGCCCGAACGCACACAGTCCACCAGTTCAAGAAGTGCCTAAGTGAGTGGAGAGGAGGGGGTGTGTGGAAATGACAACACCTCCGTCTCTTTTAGCAAATTCCAAATTGTGTAGCCCTGAAGCCTGCGGGTGTGTTAATTGTTTTCTACCATTCTAAAAGCTCCCCCGTTTTTGTTTTTCCCACTGGCTCGGTCTTTTTTAAGTTCCCCCGGCCAAGTTCTTCGCTCTTTTCTTTTGAAATCCTGCTGGTAAGTTATTATCCCAGTCTGTGTGCTGAGTTGTGCGTGAGTGCACACGCGTGTGAGTCAGCTTGTCAGCCGAGCATCTGTCTCTTTCACTGGCTTTTTTTCCCAGCCAACCTGCGAGGGATGATGACTTAACAGGCGAGACAGTTGGTGGTAGAAGTGCTGAGTAATGGATGTGTAAGCCCTGTGTTCTTCCTCCTTCCCCTCCCCTTCCTTCTGACTGCTCCGGCTATCAGCCGAGTACATAATGTTCCCTTTAAAATACTCACACACCTGTTGGCCCGGTGTGAAAGAAAAGGCAAGTTATCTGAAACTAGAGGTATTGTGTTACCTTTGTTAGGCAGGTCTGAAAAGCGGGAAGTGAAACTCCTTGCCAGAGTGACACATACACTCCTTTTAAAAAATAGGTATAAAGTTAATTTCTTTGGGAAGTTTTTTCCCCCTCCGCTCTACGGTTAAAGCTTTGGACATTGAGCCTTGGTGCTGTTTTATGTTGACGTTTTTTTTCATCCAGATCGGAAGCTGAGTGGATCAGATGCTCCAAGGGCCTTTTTCTAAATTTTTCTGGCCCAAAATAATTAAGGCATAAAGTTGCCACCGATTTTCACATTCACACATTGACCTGAGAGTAAACCCTGCTGAAATCAATGGGATTTACTTTTGGGGTTTTTTGATTTCTAAAATAGGAATCCTGCAATATTTTATTTTTTATTTTGTATTTTATTTTATTATTTGTATTTTTAACTGTTATTACCAACCCTATTAGTGCTACCGTATTATTCTTCTCATCCTTCCTAGCACCGATCTCTTCCCACTTATGACTATAACCATTGTGGCTTGTATTTTTTATTGTTTCTTAGTGTGATTTGATTGCTTATTAGTATCCTATGAGTATCACTAAGTGTTGTATCTTATGATTCTTGATGAATATATTTTATTTTTTCTTTATGTACACTGAGAGCATTTGCACCAAAGACAAATTCCTTGTGTGTCCAACCACATTTGGCCAATAAAGAATTCTATTCTACTCTACTCTACTCTACTCTACTCTACTCTACTCTACTCTACTC